>CALNHX010001186.1:0-244300 GCA_940337035.1 Agriotes lineatus | reverse complement strand
CTAGTTTACATGCACGCGTGATGTTCGGCAGAGAAGTAGGTACACAAAAAACAGAAAGTTGTGGAAATTAGAACACTCAAAGTTGTGGTAGCATCAGCTGGAACTAGAAACGATGCAATTTCTAAAATGTTAGCAGAAAAGCCCAATTTTTCTGTAAACACTAAAAATAGTTATTTAATATACAAGTGGGATAAACGCAGCATTAATATACGTGTGTGTAAGTTACAACCGAGTGCGTAACACGAGTTATCTAAGCACGTAGTTGTGTTTCTCGAGAGGACGCCAGAACTGAAAGGTTAAAACTGTCTTTAACTACAGTTACTTAACGAATCCGAATTTAGAACTGAAAAAAATGAATAACAATTATATAGTATAGCTCAATGAAGAGAAAATGCTCATTTTAATCTTTATATACAGAGATACTGCGACGGCGCGAGTACAAACCATCGGCTCCGTCACGTGTAGACAGTAATAACGGGTTTTTGGCAAGAAAATGCGAGATTTATGGTGCAAATTAGGTGTCAGTGAACGTTGAATTGCATAAGTATCCGAAAATTCGTTAATATTCGTGCAAGAATCGCGGAATTCAATAAATTTAAAGTGTAAAACGAAAGTGCTGATAACACGCGCAACATATAGTACAATTTTCCTGAGCGCGACAGTCGTAAAAAAAGTTCAGGGTTATTTCAATTCCTTCAACTGGTGTGGGCCACTATAGGAACCTTACGTCCCTCTTCAGTCAAGAACTGGATTTATAGGATGGGTGAGATAAATGAGGGGTGGAGAATGGAAAAAAGGCCAAGAGAATGTACTCTGTTAACTCAGGAAAACTATCCAAAAACCTGGATCACAGCAGAAGGTCAAGGGAATCGAACCGGCGACCTCCTGAATGCTAAGTAAACGTGGCAACCACTAGTCCACGAGTTTATACAAGGCGTGCGGGCACATATCGCTGCGGCAAAGCCAAGTGATACCGACAGACAGGAACAGATACGAGAAAGTCAGAGGGAAGCACAAGTGAATTGAGTAGTCTATATGGACATTAAAAAGAACAGTGATATAGAAGAATAGATAAGGCGAGAAAACGTCGGAAACGAAGAAGAAAACGAAATTTTCGGGCCCTGAAGAACACGCCGGTCACCAGTAAGCAACAGAAGCACTCAATCGACGATTAGAAGAGAAGTAGCAGAAGATAAAGAAACACGAGAAGAGAAAATGTATAAATTAAAAGACACGCTGAACAACATGGAAAATAATTTCACTATGGAAATTAAAGAGTTGAAGTAAGAGCTGAAGGAAAGAAACAAAAAATGGGAAAAAGAGAAGAAGACATTAAAATCGAGAATTACTGCGCTTGAAAATAAGCTGGAAAGGCAGAAAAAAGGAAAAATAATAGTAACAGTAACAGTAATAAGGAGTAACAATTAAAGAAGACACAAGAAGATGAGATAAGTGAAGGAGTTGAACAGCTTATTCAAGATATTTTTACAATGATTTCAGTGGGGAAAGTAAGAAGCATGCAATGATGAATAAGTCATTAAATATGATTGTTAAGAATTTGAGTTTTGTTAGTGGAACGAAGTTACATTGTTAAAATTTTGTCTATATTATGTATTCATATTCATTACAATCACATAATAGCAGTTAATATGTTTCCTAGCAAAGCTTATTGTCATGTCGTACAATTTATAATAATCATTTTTAAATGATTGCCACCACGCATTTCTTTGAAGAAAAACATAAAACGGCTAATATTTCTATGAAATAGAATAAATTTATAATACAAGTGCCAACCAAATAAATAATACATACAAAGATAAAGATAAAGAATTTTAATTAATAGTTTCAACATGTACTCCATTAACATTCCTTTAAACTCAAATCGTTCAGTTGTGTTATAGCACACCTTGTCAACATATTAAGGGTCCTTTATTGTCACTTGGATGCGTTCTTAAAGTAAGTTTTTAATTTTTTTTACTATAAACATTTGATTTTATGAAACGCCTTATAATGGAATACAATTCAAAGAACGTGCAGCTCGGGTAGTCTCGATCCTTCATGTCCCATTCATCATATGGAAAATACCCATTCAAGTTAGGGTGCAATGACAATGATAAAAAATGCCATTTTCAATTTATTTTGTTTCATGTATTGACAATAGTTGCCTATCAATGTACTTAACAATCCTACAAAATATTTGTATTCTTCTATGTCGTCTACAGATGGCACAGACAGGTTCCTTTCATTAAAAAACTTGAGTTTTGATATTGAATTTTCTCTAGATTAAGCAATCTCTTGCTTATTCACCAGAAACAGACAATGCAGCATCTGTAACCAGTTCTACATGTCTTTTTACCGCTTGGCAATGTCCTGGTAATTTGGCAATATCGAATTGCTCACATGAGGAGTTTGAGAAACAATCAGGATTCACTCCAATTTATTAATTCATAATTAATATTCTTCAGCGTCAATATTCAGCTTATGTACCTTGAATTCAGAAACATTTGCCGTTATTCTTGTTTACCTTTATTTCGAAATTCTTCTATCAGCTAGTGTTCTTATATACTGTCCTCCACGTTGTAGCTTCGACAACATTACGTTCGTTGAAATAAATATTTCTTTTAATAGTTGCATATATCAGATTCCTATCATCTTCAGCAAACGACGACACTTTTTGATCATGTCCACAACGTGTTGTGATCTGTATTTGTTATCTGAAACCACGAGGCGGAATAAACTCTTACAATGTGGTAAGTACGAAACTGGAAAACCGCAGCACAACAGCGAGATGTCTGGAGGCAGAAAATATTGGAGGCCCAGGTCCAGATTACAGTGGCTATATAAGAACAGTGTGGTCAATTTTGGTCCTGTTTCTGATTGGTTGTTTTAAAATCCGCCATTAAGAGTCGTTTTACGAAATTACACACAGTCACACAAAATTGCTTCTAAGTCCTTTATTATTGAAAGTAGCCCCAATATGAAGTGGAATGAAATAATCCTCATAAAATTCTACAGTGTTCTGTATAAGCGAATGCCGAATTTTAGTTTGCATAAGTAAATGGCAACGAGTTAAAGTAAAATGCTTTTTGCGAAAATTGCGTATTAGTCCAAATCAAAAGCTATAATAAACTATATAAATGTCTTAATGCCAAAGTTTATGGCATCAAATTAAGGAGAATTTATGGGCTACGTAACACTGAATATTCTATTCCTCTAAATTAACTGGTGGAATAAATACAACGGTTTGATTATGAATATAAAATGTGTTGAGTTTTTGTACGTAATCTATGTGTCGATCAACGCAAAATGTTGTCAGTTTTCGTTTTTTATTGACAAAAAAAACAATAAAGAAGATAAAAAAGGACACCTTGACTTATATTCCAATATTAGGTTGCTCGTTAACGAGGATTTTTCATCGCTGGCAGCGATTCCTTACGTTTCACATCATCTCTTGCCGTTTAATACTGTTTAAGTAATATTATTGACATTCTTGTAAAATTAATGTTACACTGTACATTTGACCACCTTATATTGCACAAATGTTTGCGATCACGGGTATACTTGGGAACTTCACACGTTTATGCCACAATTTAGCAGGGTGACGTTTGTCTTACAATTTAGCAGGTCGTGCACAGAACAATACCTAAGGGCGTGGCTGGTTGTTGTAAAAACGACTCTTAATGGCTGCCTTTTTTTAAATTGACCACACTGCCCTTATATAACAACTGTAGTCCAGATTAGAGTGCCTGTATGTAAAAGAGTTGGTGACTTGTTTTGAACCATATAGTACCTGATTTTTGTCGATTTTAAATTATATGCATGCTTCTTTCAACTAAAACAAATGAAATATATCTTTGCTACATCACATGGTCCTTGATTTGTGGATCCAATGGCTCAACTCTTAGTACATATAGGAACTCTAGTCCAGATGGGACTGTAGCGCCATGGAGAGAGAGATGTGGTAAGCGTACTAAAACTTTCTAACTTCCTTTAATTACTACATACAAACCTAATATCCTCTTACAGTAGTGAGCAACCTGGCATTTCATATTTTCTCAGGCCTTTTCTGTTCTAGATCAAATTGTAGAACTCCTTCTGAAATAGAGGAAGATATTTCTTATAAATATTTCGGATGAGACGTTTTGTTGGTCAGTATTTGGCAGTTCTATTTTTTCAAACCTCGTAATAGGTAAGTGTTCACAAGTTTCTAATGACTTTCCAGTACTACCTATGTAATTACTAAGACCAGAAGTGGATCCATCAATAAATATGAATATATGGGCAGTGGATATCCTAATTTTATCTCCATTTATGCAATCACTTCCAGTTTTAAATCAGAGTTGACGACGGTTCCATAACTATTAACCAACAAATTTTGTATTCAATAAATGCATGATAATTTTCTAGATACTTTTAGAAAATCCAGAAGAAGGTGCTACGCGTATGTAGCTGATGTGTTGTATTCCAGGTTCATAAATCAAAACTATTCTTTTACTGTGACTCGAAATGGGTCTTCCTCTATAACAATTCCAAGACCTTGGAGAACAGCAATCACTGTCTTATCACAGACTCTTGCAAGACGTGTTAAAGGCAACATCATTTGCGATTATGACGATTTGATGTTGATGGTTGGGTTTATTTAATATGTTACAGTGGGCCTGTAACTTCAAAATCTTGAATGTCATATATTTTTATATCTGCTGAGCGCAGTGTTGTGAATTTCTGCATTATGTGGACTTCCAGGTTTTCTTGTTAAAAGTTTCTTTTTTCTAACTAGTTTTCGTTTGCTTTTACATCTACCATTGCTAATATTATCGTTTCGGAAATTCATGTTTATTTTCCGGTACATTAATTTGACACTTGCACAACGAAAATTGGAAATATCGAAACATTTGCATATTATAATATCAATTTGGTTGTCTTAGAGCATTTTTTTGAAATTATTGAATTTTTTGCAATATTATTTTATACGATGGGCGATCTGTTGACGACATACCACTGGTATAGATGCCTTGATCCACAACTTTTTTTTAGATCACTTGCTACGATATCGCAAACATCGCCAAAAATTGTAGATTTTTCGTTCGATACTTCATTCATATTGAAAAACAGCACTGAAAGGCAAAATGAGACGTAGCAAACCCCTTACCGATACTTTAGCACGCCATAGTTGGCATGCAGGAGTTTTTCCAAACGCTCTTTGGGGCACTCGCTCTATGAGACACATTCACTCTTCATAATCTGTTGAATCGGTGGTTTCAATGTGGTATCTCATTATTATATTGTGTTATACACATGATCGCGCTATATGTGCCACGACTTCAGCGAAAGATAATTCGCAAATGACACTGGAACTAATTATTGCGATGCCTAGACGAAGGAATTCGATTTAAAATTACGACGACGGTTTACCAATACTCTTAACGAAAGCATAGACGAGGCATTTCAGATTATAAGGTGATAAGGTATAGACATTTACAGCTGCATCTTTCTATAATTTTAAAAAAAGGCTTTGCCGGTACTGAAATTCGAACTCGCGACGTCAGGCAGTTCGGCAGTATACCCCATCAGGGTGATGGTGTACTTACGTGATCATTTCACGTCTATACTGCTGGCCTAAATACAAATAGACAAACATGTATAAAGAAAAATGACTGATTTCGCCAAATGTTTTCAGTTCTTTGGGTTAATATTCCACACAAACTGGCGAAGGAATCATCCGGATGGCTTATGTCGTTCTCGAGTTATGTTTACATCTATCCGGCGTGACATACTTGACTGTTTTTAATTTTCCAACTTTCCTTTATTGCCCAAAACGGTTGATGTCTGCACCAAAACTAAGCAGTTTCATGAGATCTTTCATATAATTTTGAGTTGGTCGAGATTGATTAAAAGCAATACTTCTGTTCACTATCTGTAACTGAAATTCAATTTAAACCAAATTTTGAGTGCATTTTTAATTTATACCTAGCCTAGTGTTCACACAGGCAGAGAAAATTTAAGAAACATATTTTTTATTATACCTGCATCAGAATCGTAGTTTAAAGCAAGCCTAAGCGTGCGAAAAAAGGCGATTAAAGCTCGCCGAGCTTTAAAGGTTGTCAAGGAAACGACTGAATGCAACAACGGACATGGACGCGACAAAAACGTAAATAATTCTCGTAACTATAGTAGCAATATTATTATGCCCTCTCGATTTATCACGACAAAAATTATTTCTACGTTTTTAGTGCGTAATTTATTTCCAGTATTGGAGGTATAATAAAAAATAGCGTAAAGTATTCGTGAATAACTGGTCTTTAAAACACTTGCTCTATTTCGAGCACTCCGGCTACGCCGTCGTGCTCGAAAACTCGCGCGTGTTTTAAAGACCTTGTTATCCACTCATACTTTAATATACTATTTCACTTCACCATAATTAAAGCATTATCATAAGAGTCCAATATAATTACATGGTGCTTCATCTTGTTGAAATAATACAATATCGAAAATACCTGTAAAACGTCTTGAAAGTTTTGTCCCAATTATGGCATGTTTCATATCCTTTATATAGGATGTTAAACCCAAATAGTTCTTTATTTAGCATGAATCCTTGGTGCAACAAGAATGTTTAAAAAATATTAAAAATTAATGCAATATTGTGAATTTATTTAGGTTTCTGTAAACTAATTGGCTATTAACTAGTCCAGTTCTTTTAAATTTGCTAGATTTCATAACGATAAATAGTGAATTTTGGAAATCCATTGTCAAACGTTTTAATGGTGTAAAAGTATTGTACCCATATACTTCAGGTGCATTAAGATCGGTCTGCCGAAACAATCCAAGTGAGCTGAAATTTTGCATACACCTTTATTTTGACATTATAAATAATGTCTCAAAAGTTTCCATCGATATCACGCTTGCGTTTACAGTTATTTAAGGTCACAGAAATACGTTTTTCGCAAATATCTCGCTTCTTATGAGTCGCATGACTTTTATAGTAATTACAAAAAATTTAAACTAGGAAATGCTCTATAAAAAGGTTATATAGGTTTTTTATGTATAACCAACCGATTTCAGGTTATATCTTAGAGAAGTAATGAGCAGCGGTGCATTCGTTTCCACACCACCTCGGAGGTAGGGTGCGACGCGCATTTATTTACATTGCAAGGTTTCCCCAATAGGCCTAATCCATGTTTTCCTTGTTTTAAGTACGTTCTCGTTTTCTTGACCCCCCCCCCCCCCCCCCCCCGCCACATATTCCTCTTCGTTTTCTTTTCTCCCTTCGTTGACTTCTTCCTCATCATTTTCCTTTGTTTCTGTAATATTTTCTGTGATGACATCAACAAGATTAATCTCATTACATTCTTCATCATTATATTGATACCTTTTGTCGGGTGGACGGGATAATTTATTTGGGCAATGATGAAGAATGTAATGAGATTAATCTTCTTGATTTCATCACAGCAAATATTACAGAAGCAGAAGAATATGATGAAGCAGAAGTTAATGAAGAGAAAGATGTGGAGGGGGAGGAAGAGAACGAGAACGTACTTAAAACAAGAAAACATAAGGATTAGGCCTACTGGGGAAAACATGTAAATAAATGCGAGTTGCACCCTACCTCCGAGGTGGTGTGGAAACGGATTCACCGCTGCTCATTACTTCTCTAAGGTATAGCGTGAAAACGGTTAGTTATACGTAAAAATCCCGAATAACCTTTTTTGTAGAGCATTTCCTAGTCTTCATTTATTGTAATAACTATAAAAGTCATACGACCCATAGGAAGCGACCTTGAATAACTGCAAACGTAAGCGCGATATCGATGGAGACTTTTGATACATTATTTGTAATGTCAAAATAAAGGTGTATGCCAAGTTTCAGCTCACTTGGATTTTTTCGGCAGATGCTACTTTTTTCCGCCTAATGTAACTGGACTAATAATAAGCTATAATAGTTATAACTAGAAACTGTACAAATTTAATTAATTTTTTTCATGTTTAAATATAAAACTATAGAATAGTTTTCTGTAGGTGAGCCACAGCAATTATTTGTGTAAAAATAGGCTCCCTCAAAGTTGACCTAAATGCAGTTAATTTTAAATGAAAAGGAAAACCGATGCAGTGGATATTATAATAGAAGTGTCGAGTTCATAAAAACATATTCATTTCGGCTACAATTTGCTCCTAGTCAAATAAGTTGCAACCTCTATGTGCTAGAATTATATACATCTTGAAGCGCAAGACAATTATTTTTTTCTGGTCATCGGTCAGCTGCAAGGTTTTTGTATATCGGACAAAGTATAAGCATATGTAACATTGTTCACTCACACAATCAAGTTGGCTCAGCCCGGATATACCGTGACATGAGATCATTAGCATCTACATCAAAATTTCCTGCTCCAATAAGCCATGTCCTGCTACGGCACAACGGGTGTTCATTTACTACTATTGTGCAGCCGCCTGTCTAGAAGCACGAAATCAATCTAATTTTCTACCCACTTTAAACTTGAGGCATGTGAAGCAAGTCATGTCAGCAACTTCTAACGTAATTTGAGTAATTTACCGAGTTTCTTGTACACGATCAGAACTCCTAAACTATGCAGGGTCGCCATAAATACCGGATATTAACAGAGCAACGTGGTCCGGTTTGAACTTCCAATTTAGAAAAATTGTATTGTTAGTGAGATTTTATCGTTTTCCCCGCACAATTTTTTTTAAATATCAGTGGCATATGTAATGAATGTTGCATTTAAGCAATTTTGAAGTTTAATAAGATTATCGTATTATATAATGTGTTTCACTTCTGACCTTCAGACCCTTGTATCTTACTTGTTTATTTTTTTATCTGATTTAATTTGGTCAGTTAGAAAAGTTATTTTGCGAGTAAAAATAGACATAAAAATTAAAAAAATAGTAGGCCTAGTTTTATCGAAAAAAGTTAGTAGAAAAAGTTGCTCAAAATTACTAGTTGATTCGGATCACTCGGCAGTCATCCTGACGTTCAGCGAAAAAATTATCAAGAAAGAAACTATTCCTAGATTAGTTAACAGAACCACCAACTGGTGTGGTTTTAGGACTGATCTTCAGAAGAACATTAATCTGAGGGTTGGGCTTAAAACCACAGAAGAGTTAGAAGACCAAGCGGAGAGATTCAATAGTATCATCCAGGCAGCTGCGACAAATAACACCAAACAAATCAGTCGCATAACCAAAGGAAATAATTACCCCGTGGAAATTAGAGAACTGGTTAAAGATAAAAGAAAAGCCAGAAGAAAATGGCAGCAAACAAGGGACCCCACAGACAAAACTATCCTAAACCACAAAAGTCAAAGGCTAAAAAGAGAGATCCAGAAACTAAAAGAAGATTCGATCAATAAATTCCTGCAAAACCTAACCGCGAACGAAGAAAATGATTATGCTTTATGGAAAACCACAAAAAGAATTAATAGACCTATAAAGTCAACGCCACCAATCAGAAAGCAAGATGGCACATGGGCACGTGATAATAAACAAAAAGCAGAATTGTTTGCTGATCATCTAGCTGAGATTTTTAAACCCAATCAGATTCAAACAGATCTAATATTGGAAGATGCAGCGAATCTAGAATCTAAAAATATCACAGCAGTTACTCCGAAAGAAGTGGCGAATGAAATTAAAACCAATATGAATCCTAAAAAATCTCCCGGTTTTGATCTAATCACTGGAGAAATATTGAAACAGTTGCCGAAAAAAGGTATAGTCATGCTAACGTACCTCTTTAATGCAGCATTTCGACTAAAGCACGTTCCTGCTATTTGGAAAGTGGCAGAAGTTATTATGTTACCTAAACCCGGTAAGCCACCAAATGAGGCAAAATCGTATAGACCTATTTCCCTACTTCCCATTATCTCAAAGCTTTTTGAGAAATTGTTACTAAAAAGACTAAGACCGCTAATAGAAAAGAATAACTTGATTCCTAACTACCAATTCGGTTTTAGACAGAAGCACTCTACTATCGATCAGGTACATCGAATAACCGACGTCATCGAACGGTCATTAGAAGAAAAACAGGTTTGCTCGGCGGTCTTCCTTGATGTTGCACAAGCTTTCGACAGGGTGTGGCATGAAGGACTAATCTATAAACTAAACAAAATGCTACCGAAACAATATGTCGAAGTCTTAGCCTCATACTTATCTAACCGATTATTCCGAATTAAACAAGAAGACGAATATTCAGTGCTGAAAGAAATAAATGCGGGGGTGCCTCAAGGTAGTGTTTTGGGGCCAATTTTATATTTACTGTACACAAATGACCTACCAGAGATCGAGAATATAACAACAGCAACTTTCGCAGACGATACTGCCTTGCTTGCGGTAGGACATAATTTGGACAGTTCCTCTAATAAGTTACAAGAAGCAACTAATGAAATATGTAGGTGGACAAAAACTTGGAAAATTAAGTTAAACGAGCTGAAATCTGTTTATGTTAATTTCACCAACAAGATATTAACTGGCCCAATGACTCTAAATATCAATGGTACTGTAGTACCATATCAAAATAACGCTAAGTATCTTGGTATGACCCTGGACGCCAAGCTCAGATGGAAGGTACATGTGAAGAAGAAAATGGCAGAACTGCGCCTTAAATACAGAAAATACTACTGGCTTCTGGGAAGAAATTCACAATTATCTATTCCAAACAAAGTATTAATCTATAATCAAATTATCAAACCTATTTGGCTGTACGGTATACAACTCTGGGGGTGTACCAGAAAGACCAACATTGCAAGGATTCAAACCTTTCAAAACAAAGTTTTGCGGAATTTGGTAAATGCTCCGTGGTACGTCCGAAATTGCGATCTACATCGGGATCTTGGCATACCAATGGTGGCCCAAGAAATCAAGAGGTATGCTGGCAAGCACGAGGCCAGGCTTCTTCAGCACACAAACGCAGAAGCTCTTCAGCTGCTGGACAACCAAACCCTTGTCCGAAGACTGAAGAGGACCAAACCTTTTGAACTTGTTTAAGTGTAGTGCATGTATAAAAGCAGAGCATTGTGCGCGAGTGACTGTGATTAGCACCTTTTGGTCATCAAAGACAACTAAAAGAAGTCATTGGATGGACTTTAGAACATAAGTACTTAGCTTTAAGATTTGACAGACTAAAATTAATGGTTGGTCATGTTGACCAGTTTTAATAGTCCTTATTGAAAAAAAAAAAAAAAAAAATTACTAGTTGACATGCAACTTTTTATCGAAAAATTATTATTATTATTATGATTTCAGACAATAAATGTTTCGCTTCTCCCCTTCACACCCCTGTACCATTTTTATTTATTTTCTGATCGATTTCAAATGTTGGTTAGTTATACTATCCTTGAATAGGGTTGTTCTTATAGTTTTTAAATAAGATTGGTATAAACCAGTAGCCTAAATGCTATCAAAAATAAATGCGAAAAGCATAGTAGGCTTCGTTTTATGGAAAAGAGTTGTTTCCGGACGCTCGTTGAATTTGTGCAAGCCTTCGATTTAAATAATTCCGGGAATTATTCTTACACTCGGCCAATTCGCACCTTGGCACATAAATTCTATAATATTGTAGAACCAGGTTGTTTTTGACAGGAGATGAAGATTCTTGGTTGCAATAAGATGTGACGGGAAATGGTCAGGCCTAACCACCTCTTTAAAGACAATTTTGGCCTACGTCTCGTCACAAATGAACATACTCAGTAGTTATAAGTATATTAAATTAATTAACGAATACAAATCCTTATTTATAATCGAATGCGTGTCGTGTTTGTTAACCTATTATTAACATAGACAAAAAACACGACAGTTTGAAAATTAATGCAATGTCGTACAGCAAGTGTGTGAAATATGACCCAGTGCAGGTCTCATAACGCAAAGGTTTGCGATGTGCTTCCTTATAGTAATTCCAACTCTATCAAGTAACTTGACATAAAATGTCGAGTTTGTATACAAATAACTTATCTAGCACAAGTCGTGGACTAGTTGGATATCCTAATTAAATGCACCTTTGGGTCCACACGATTCCACTTAATTTTCACACATTTTGCTAAGTTGTTTGGTCCATGATCAAACATTAGTCTGAACATTCTGGCCGAGCGAAATTAAGGACGAGCGGGAATTCCATGATCAAACAATAGTTTGAACAGAGTTATTTAAAAAAGTTGCTCTGAATCACAAAAAAAGATAATATAATTGACCAAAATTTGAAATCAATAAAAAAATAAATAAGGAAGATGGAAGGGTGTGAAGGTGAGAAGTGAAACACGGTCTCTCCATTACTATGGTGAAAGATAATTAATAATTGCTTCCAACATTTACAGCTAGCGGCAACAGCAGGAAGTGACTATGCAAAGTAAACGCCCTCCTTCATTCTTCAACCAAATATGTGAAAAATTAGATTTTTCCGTACTAATGGTTTATTATGATACTTCGCATCAGTCAACTTTTCTATGAGTCTTAGAAGAATTAGTGAAACGGTTTAGAAAACAAATTGCTGATATATTTTAGATGCTCGTACAGCAAAAACTTCTAATGTATGTACAAATATACTCATTTGCTGCAGCTACAGACAGAGTAGTTATTTATGTATCAAGAGCATAATCAATAGATTTTAGCACGAGAGAATGTGTAAAGATTAATACGAAGCGGGGAGATTTAAATTTCCCGAGGGCTATAGTTGTGATTATGCGAGTGATACATACAACGTTTTAGTTTATTTTGATTCTCAAATTGGACAAAATTCAAGGACCCAGTATTTTGGTTTCTATGCAGATTGTTGGTGCTACACTACATTGTTGGTGCTTGTTATACTGCTTAGCAACTTTATAAACCCTCGCGCCATAAAAACTATATTACTCCCTCTGTCGAGGGCCAATAAATAAGATTATGGTTCCAAAATGAAATAAAACAGTTTATGTTAACAAGAGACTACAATTCCATGTTTTCCTTGTAATATTATTTGCGTTATGTACGCTCAGCGATTCTACAAGACTAGACAAATATCAATACATGCTGACAACATTCCTGAACATGAAATTATAATCGTACTAGATGATTTTAGAGATAGTGCTTTTTCCATGCAATCCTGACTTAGCCCACTGACCAATGGGCACCGTATTTACGTAGACCGAGCTCCGTAGCCTAGTGCGATGCACTTCTACCTAGCATTCGGGAGGTCGTGGATTCGATTCTCGCGACAGATTGCCTTGATTCACGTTTTTAGGTGGTTTTCCTGAGTCAACAGAGTACCTTCGCTGAGGTGCATGCCGGGGCAGTATTTCTCCACCTTTCCTGACCTTTCTTCCATTCTCCACTCCTCCTTTCTCTCACCCATCCTATAGTTTCCCGTTCTTGGCTGAAGATGAACGGAAGGTCCCTATAGCAGCCCGCCCTCAATTGGGGAAATTGAAATGACTTTAACCTTTATTTTATTTACGTAGTTTAAGAAGACTTCCTAAGATGCCGGACTTATCGATCTTTTCTAAGTTCATTTGTTTATTGTGTACGTGAATTAATCTCAAGTTTAAAATAATTTGTTTTGTAGATCAAATTGTGCTGTTATTAAAAGAATGCGCTGCGCAGGCAGGGCATTGTTTAAATAAACTCCTAATTCACGTTGTAATTTATTTGCAACGCGTGTCAGACAGATTACTATGATGATAGCTAACATTCGGAACGAATAAAGGACACGAAGAAGAAGAAGAAGAATCATACAAAATGTTATCTACTTTTGTTGTAATATTTACTTTTGTGTTCTATGAGTTGTTTGAAAATATTCATTTATTAGTATTCGTATAATTATGGGCCTTCGATCAAACCAACCACTGAAATATATGTTATAAATATTTTTAGAATTAAACCGAGCCCGAAGTTATTTTGAGGGACCGGGGGTGGTTTTAACATTTCAATGGACTTGGCGGGCGGTTGGCGGCCGAGGTCGTACATGTGTGAACGTGAAACCTGACTCGACCGGGGGTGGCATTTCGCTGTGGGAGCTATTATGTGTTTTTGAAGTTACTTGTGATATTATTTCTTGAGTAGCTTTGCAGGGGCGCAGTTGAGATGGACACTGTGTAATTGTTGACATTGATTGTAGAGAGCTCTGTTTGGGTCGTTGTTCATTGTTACTTCCTTTTACGATAAAGGAAGTATTGGATTCACCCCAAAAATTCGAAATTGAGTTTTCAACAGATCTTCACGTTTTAGAGTCCCCTGATCCCAAAAAACATATTTTTTTCATTGGTCTGTCTGTCTGTGTGTGTGCCTGCCTGTCTGTCTGTGAACAGAATATCTCAAAACCGAAAAGAGGTATGGCGTTGAAACTTCATATATAAGTTTTATGTACTATGTAGATGAGACAGCAAGCTTTTGAAGAAAATCGCATAACCGCAAGTAGGTGTTTACTCTTGTGATTTTTCAATTTTTTTCGATTTTTTCAAAAACGGCTCTAACGATTTTTTTCAAATTTTATATTTTTATTACATTTTTATTGTGTATTGATGTAAGGTAGGTGATTTTCCAGTTGAATACTTCTAAAATGGGTTTCTTTTGTTTTTTTTTCTATTTTTTTTTATTAACGCCTATTTTAAATAGAACACCCGGTATATTATTACATTTTTGAATTTAGCTTAAAATTCTAGAAAAAAATTGTCTCTTAAACTAACTCTCTATTTTGTACCGTTTTTGTAGAATTTGCAATTTTTGAAAATTTTTGACAAATGCTTATAAATTAAAAATCAAATTTTTGGCTAATTATAAGATCACTGTAAAAGGAAGTTGTGTGAGTGTATCACACCAGATTTTTAATTATTGGGTTGGCGCCGAACCAAATACTGCAGAGATAGCGCTATCATACCTGGACTGGCGATCATTCGGCGAAACAATCCCTGATTCTTGACCTGATAAGCACCTGGCTTATCAGTGATTCCAGAAAGTGCATCTCTAGAGCCGGCAGGGATGCTCGCTTCCCACAAATGTCTTGTGCGTTTGGTCTTTTGCTGGGGCGGGAACCGCAGATGCATATCACATTGACATGAGTTGCAGCTCATTGATCTGATTAGTATTCGGCTAATAGGTACTAGATGTGGCAAGCATCCGCATTGAGGGATTTTACTGTGCAATCATCGGCGGTGCACCTGAAGAGAATACCCCTACCGAGATCGTTCTACTAGAGGCTACGTGGGAGCGCCGCGGGGAGCCACCGAACCCCCTGTAAGTATTATAATAACTAACACGTACTGCTAAATGTCGTAATGTTTGTTTATTGTTGCTTGCATGTCTGGTTATGGAATTTTCCTGGTTTTGTGTTTGGGAACGATTGTATGCGACCACATGCCACATGAAACGGCCCGCCGACTGCCTTGCTTTCCCCCAGTATCGTATATATGATCTACAGCCCTTAGACCGAAGGGGTGTTACGGAATTTTTGAGTAAGTCGCCAGCCCGTAAATTTATGCATGAGGGCCGATCTAAATCCGAAAAAATAAATTAACTCCGAACTCCGAATCTGTGTGCCTACACTTTGCATAAAAATAATTAAAATCGTTGAGTTTTGACATTTCATAAATGTGACAATCTGTGTCAGTTATCTGAAATAGACCCTATTAAAGCACTGCTTTCAGTGTTTTAATAGCCACATTAAGACACCAAAGTAGATAATAGTTATTTAACAAACAAGTGTGTTAATGAGAGCCATGAATAATCGGGATATTTTAACATGTGAGCGCTAGCAAACACGTTAATTGTTGAGATTATTAACCGCCGCTTAACACACGAGTTAGTTACAATATTTTTTCGTTGATCGTATCTTATTAAATTGGGAAAATTATATTTTATTGCATGACAAAAATTTGACGATTAAACGTTTTTACATTCATGTTAACTTTGATTCTCTATACTAAAATCGTTTATTAATAGAAAAACATCTATTAATAGGAGTGTTACGGGTCAAAATTCATTTTTAGCTATTCGCCTAATTATTTGCCCTAATCTCGGTTAAAATTAACTTTTTACCATGTATTTCTTGAGGTATGATTTTCCCTGCATTATCGTTGAGCATTCAGATCGTTTGATAGCTGTATTGCAAACTAAGTAAACCATTCGGTCGATTTTATGGGTCCAAATGCCCCTGCAGTGTAGGCTTCACCTCATGCATTTTCCCTTTCCCCAGAAATTTGATTTTTGGGCTTTATCAGTTTTTGGAAACCATCTTGACATTTTTCCGCCATCCTGTGCTGCAAGAGCTAGGTGCTTCGAAATTTACGTTTTGATGTAGTACCTTAACCAGGGTTTTTCGTTAGCATCCTAACCTGGAATTGTGCCGTTTTGTGTCCTGAACTCCATGGAAGTTCAGAATTAGGCTTTGTGAGTTGCATTTTTGGCGAATTCCAACCCGAATATTGTTTGGGGATTCCGCTCTAGCAAAGCACATGTTTTTACTTTGGCGTTGAACAGCCGTAGAAAACCTGAAACGGGTAAGGTGAATTATTTGGACTTATTCGGTGTATTTCCATGGTTATTTGCCTTTCAGCTTTTACTCGACGGTACCTTTTACTCGACGGTACTTTTGCTCGACGGTACTCTTACTCGACGGTACTTTTACTCGACGGTAGCATGCCTGTCGAATTCTCCTCGTTGGGAGCAAGAAACTACCGAGCTAATCGCAGCTGTCGCATTGTGGTCACGTAGCCACTAGCCTGGTGACGAGTTTCGCTGACTATGGCATCCCTTCAGCTACCTGGTGATGGCTTGGCCCCCTCGTGGTCCTTAGGCCCATCCTGTTTTTAACAGCTGCAGCGGAAGAGAAGCCCACTGCCAAAGGTCTGTCAGTTTAATATTTCCGTTTCGAACTCTCGGGAATCAAGTGCCCCCTTAGGCCGTTTGCGTGGCAACGCTGCAAGGTGCTCGATAGACGTACGTTTGTTATATTGTGTGTTTTTAAAGCTATGAACTCACCTGTGCACGATTATGATTGAGTTTGCCTTCACAAGAATCAGTTTTAGCGGTAGCTCTTCTGCACAGTAAATAGCCAAGTAGGTCATTTAGGCGAAAGTGCTTCTTAATTCGGAATAGTTTTATCGGAATCGCGTTGTAACCGAATTCGGGCTAAACTTTATCGGAATTGTATATGTAAAATTTGTAACGGTATTATGTCCACATTGTGAAGCCAAGTGCACGACGGTTTACCTTTTTAGATTTTAATTGTTATTAATTACACCGTTGAATTATGCTATTTACCCAGCTTTGCAAGTAATTATTATTACTGCTCGCACCTCGGTCGTTATAATGCAGAGTACATTGCATTGTTCGCGAAATCGCTTCGTGGTACCACCGCAAGATCTTGTCGGACCGCGGCGACGCTAATGTGAATTAATCTTTATTTAATTACGAGAGGAACCTTGCATACAGGGTGTTCAGTTAAATTCAACCCATCTACTAAATTTACCTTTCAAGTTAATCATTACGCCGGAGCCACGAATCTCCGAGCTCTTCTTTAGCGCTTATTTGGTAATGCATTTGGCCAGATTTAATATCAATTTTGTAATCTTTTACTAATACTGTTATTTAGCACTTTATACATATTGTGTGAAATTTTATTAATTCTGGGCCTGCCCGCTGATTTCGCTTGATGCCCTTGTATATGTAATCTGGCTGTACTGTGGTGAGTTTAGCCTCAAACCACCCTTGATATTTTTTTTTGAACTGTGATATAATTTGGTTTGCCGTATATTTTGTGTGTGTGTATTTTAATTGTGTATTGTATTTTTGTTTGCCGTAATTATACTACCTTGACCTATTCTGCGTATATGATTTGTGCCTTTGCCGTTACCCTTTATATTTTCAGGTTTGGTTAGTAGCGCCTTCCGTAGCTTATCTTTTGTTTAGCAAAGTGCTGGGTTACTAGCTACTTGGCGCCCATATTTTATTTTTCAGCTAAAGCCTATGAGTCTTTTATTTTACCCACGACCAGCTCCGGCTGAGAAGCCGTTGGCCTTTGCTTGCTTCTTTTTAGTCGCCGTAACGGTAACAGGAGTCATTAACAAACGATTTCAAAAAATTTTAAAAATCATGCATTAATAAGGGCTATTAATGAACGATTTTGTATGCATTAACGAAACCCATAAATAAACTATCAACGGAAAATATATTTATAAAATAATTGTATATTTACGTTCAAAAGCATCCAACTGAAGTTGGTACGTAAGAAATTTATTTAAAAATAACGTTTTCATAAGAATATAATTTTTTTAATCAGCAGTGAAGAACGTCGAAATCGTCATTGAAATGCGAGAAATAAGCAGTGAAGTAATCCACTGTTTTACGACTTTTTGTAAGTGGCTGGGTGAGAGATGGGTAAAGGACAACGACAACATGAAGTAGAGGAATTGATTAGAAAACTTTAATTTTACGATTTAAAAAAAGACTTAATATGCGCCCCTCGGAACTGAAGTTTCTGTTTGTCCCGTATGTGGTTTATTTGCCTCTTCTCTAAGGGCATCTGCAATTAAATTCCACCTTCGCGATAAAAAGAGTAACTGCAGTGCCTAGGTACGCAAGTAATTATTTTAGACAACTGAAGGGTTAATAAATAACAAACATAATATTAAATTAATGCGCGAAATATAGCGAAGTTAACAGAATAGAATTTGTTTGTAGTATTACTAGTATTGCCAGAGTTAAAATAGCGTAGCACCTACCTAAAAACGTGTGTTGTAACATGCTGGAATTCAGTAATAAGCCTACTGAAAACTGTCTGCTTGAATTCTACTACTTAATTACTGTTATGGTAAATATACAAAACTAATAGCATTGAAATTATGACAATGGAAATAGGTTTTCGTCAACTGGTCATACAACCCGTAATAAAGGTTACCTATTCAGCACTGTTGACAACTATTTTTTTTTATGTGTGGAGAGCTTTACTCAGAACATCCCTCACAAGTGGAAGTTGTGACACTAAACGATTTTAAAAATCAAAGGAAGCTACGAGTAAAAATATTTTAACGTTCCCAATAATACTGAAACAATCAAAAGAGACACTTGCTAATGCGACTTATGTCAATTTGCAAATAAAAAAAACATTACCGGTGGCGCCTGAGAATGCGAATTCGGTTCCACCCGTCTGTTCCACTGAACCATGCAGGATCTCTCCGATCTGTGCAATGCGCGGCTTATTAAACAAAACGCACTTATTGATACCCCTTTTTTACTATATTTACATTTACCCTGTATCTGTTGTGTCTGACCCTGACCTTTTTGCAAATTATTACTTTTATCTATTCCTTAGCTAAAGCAAAAATAAACAAAAACCTATTTTTTAAGGTGCTCACTGCTCAGCCTGTATATGTTGAGTCCAAAATATGCCCTTTCTCTTCAAGGGTAAAAACATTAAATAATAGTTCTTGAGTTAAAGCAAAAATAAACACAATTTCATTTCTTAGGTGTTCACCTTGAATATATTTGACCGAAATATTCTCGGTTGCATGCCAGATTGCCATGTAAAATATCGTCTTCCTCCAAAAAATATTTTTGAGTTATACTGGCAACAGGCAGACAAACAGACGGATAGCGAAAACCTGTTTTTTTTATCTAGGGACATGAAGATCTAAAAAAATCTCGGAGAGTGACTTTTTCGCGATTGCAATACTTCCTTCGTCTTTTAGACGAGGAAAGTATAACATACTATTAGTGAGGTTTCCAATCATATCTGCTTCAAATAATTTGATAAAAATGTTTCCAAAATAAGTTCTGCTGATTTTCGTGGAAATGTACACTTTAGAAATGACAGGTATCAAGAATGTGTCTTGAGTTTTTATATTATATAATTTATACGGCTCGGAAATATGGGAGATTCTTCTTTTCTTTGTTCTTCATTAGCCCACTGTCGTCCATCTTTAGATATATGCCTGTTCCATCTGACATAATCGTTATTTGTTTTGGGCACTGCTAATTCAACACAAACCCGCCGTTTTCATGAGATCGCCCTTCCATCTCATCTGTGGTTGTCCACGTGTTCGTATCCCCAGTCAAGATCTCTATTATTAGATAACGGCATTTCATCTGATCTCTGTTTGCCTACCACATGCCCGACATAGCTCCATCTCAATTAGTGTTCTGCTACGTCTGTCACCTTAGTTATTGCCTAATCTAGACATTTGTCTTTCTGTCTCTCAGTGTTATGCCTAAATTACTTCTTTCCATTGCTCTTTGAGTTTTGACTATTTCATCGATATTTTGTTTTGTGACGGTCCATGTTGGGATGTCATAAGTTATATGGGAGATTACCAAAAGAAATAAATGTTGGATATCTATAACGGCCATGAAAATGAATTACTCGCGTTGATGTAAAGCACTTACTCGACTGGATAGAGTACCAAATAAGGACATACCAAAAACTAAGTGTAGATACACAACTTCTCGACGTTCTAGAGGCAAAACGTTTATGCTGCTACCGACATGCGCAAAAAATGTCTAATAAACAAACGATGGCCGAAAAAGAGCGTTTATAGCATCCACGTCGAAGACGAAGGACGAGGTACAGCTGATTCGATATCAAAATAAGACAACGACAATGATTTTTGAATTTTTAACAACATGTCAAATTGACTCTTTCATTTATATTTTAATATGTCGAATATCATAAATGATATTTATAAAAAAATTATAATATAATACAATAAAAATAATAAAAAGCAAAGCGGCTATTATTTCGTTAATATTTGATTTGATTTATTCTTTAATTATTTATTATAAACCAGTAGCGTAGGTGTTCTCTAGATTCCAATATTATCCCGAATTAAGAACTATTCATAATAAGTTTCACATCAGTGTGTTATTAGGATTCTGATACTAAAGGAAAGTCAATGCAGTGAATACATACGGGCTTCTCCCCATAAGAAGATGCCTATCTTAGCAAAACATTGCTTTAAAGTTTAGTACATTTTTCTTGCTTAGAAATGTGAAGATAAAGCTTAAGGTAAAGCGGTTTTCTAGAACTTGTAGTGTATTATCAGAATTTTGGGCTAAAAGTAAGTGTATCAGTCAAGCACAACAGCAACCAACGTTTCTTAGTAATATATTTAGTCATTTTAGCAAAATATTTAAATAATGGTGAGGCAGTAACACCCCATGAAGGAGCTTGGCCTGCAAGGCGAAAGGTCAGAGCTTCCGTATCCCCGCTCTCACACTCAAATATTTACTTTTGGAAATTCAAAGCAATATTGGGTTTGAGGCATAGTTAAAGGTGCATGAAAACTAGTAGTTGTCATCTTTATAAGTACACGCTCAAGCAATGTCGATAATATTATTACTCTATCTTATTGAAAACTAATATTTTTCTTGATACGGTATGGATATTTGGGGCGCTAAATACCAATTGGAATTTTCATGTCCTTGAATATTTTAAAGTTACAACTTATTTACTCTTGAATAAAATCAAGCTTTTTCTGATTCAAACCTACTCTTCAACTCTTTAGCTCTAACGATAATAAAAAATGGCGTATTTTAAAACCCAAACATTTAAAATAAGTTCCTTTTGTGCGGTTTTAAATGATTAGATTTTTCATGTTCCTCAAATTGTAAAAGTATAATATTATCCTTTATTCAATAATGAGTTTATAATATCATTACCATTAAAAGATATATTTCAGGTCATAGTAATATAATAGAATGTAAATTTCACTTTGTTAACCTTACGACTCCGTAGATGATAAGTAGGGATCATGTATAAGAATAAAGTATGCCCTTTGAAGCATCAACCACTCTAATTGATCATTAACAACACCTTAATATGTAGGTGATATTAAGGGTTGTTTTCCTTTGCTTAGTTTTCAGCTTCGATCTTATCGGTTATCGTCGATTCAACATAAATGAGGCCTAACGCTACTCGCAAAAGGTAGTGTCGTAATTTACCTAGGGTAGGAGGAAAAGACGCGAGAGCACTAATTATTTATAATTTTTAAATATAGTCAGCACCTAACTCCACTTTGTCCACTGTTCCGTTGTAAGTTGTGATATCCCCATAGAAGGAAAATAACTGCTAACAACCCGCTGAAATCTACGTCAGAAGAAAACCGGCTACCGTGTAAGTTTTTCTTTAAGTTTCTGAATAAATAAATTCAAGGAATCCTAATTTTTGCATTAAAATTTGAACGATTTGGGACTTGCGTACTTGTGAAAAATCAGAACCTCTATGTGCAACATATCTGGGCTCTTTTCTGTATAGTACGATATAGTTTTTCAAGTGTAATAGAATAAGCACTGGCGGTGATTGTTTTATATTTCTACATGTATCTAGTTAACATAATTATTTTGTAGTCCCAAAAAATCCGTTGTCATAAGCTTGCCTGTAGACGCTTGTGTTCGATATATTCTTTGAAGGCGGCGAGACCTTATAGACCCATTGGATTGATTCCTGCTTGGTTTCAGGATACCAATAATGGACCCAGCTTTTATCTCCTATTACTATTTTGCATAAAATGTCTGGATCTTCAATAAATCCTGTCTGGATCTTCAATAAATCCAAATGTTTTGAAGAAATCTCTCGAATGATTACCTTCTGTTCAAGTCAAATGTCTTGAAACTCAACTGGCTGACACCTTGCTCATTCCAAGGTTTTCAAATGTGTAGGATACTCGATTCGGACATCCTCAACGTCACACCGGTCTCTGCTATCTTGAAACGTCGCTTGTCAAGAACCATCAACTCTGCCTTTCTGCACATTTCCGGTTTTGGGCCATCTTCTACTAATTCACATCCCAACGAACTTTTTTGGCCAATATTTTACTTTATACAAGCTTGGTTCAACCTCACCATACACTGCCAGCCTGCTTTCAAGTATAATTTTCGCGGCTTTCCAAAGTTAAGAATTTTATTACACTTTTGCGCTCTAATATAGTCCTCTTTAATGACAAACTAATACAGGAGAAATCAACGACATGCCATAAATTAATGAAATTATGCACAATAACTATGATAACGTAGAATATTAATTATCATATAATGACTTTTGCCTGTAACAATGGTAGAAGTTAATAATTTTAAAATATCAGAATTGGAGGTTTGGTGCTTCGAGCTGTTAAGAGTAGAGCTAACTTCAATCCACAGGTTTCGCAAGCGAAGCGAGTCCAAATTTTGAGTAGGCGTGCACTTCCTCTTTGCCTTTCGGCGAGTTAAGTAGATTCACTTTGTGTAGCTTTACTTTGATTCCATTATTAACCTTAAAAACCATCGCCTGTTCCTTACTCATGACAACAAATCTCCGAGAGTTTTGAATAAGGCCGGGTTGTGAACGATTGGCACGACTTAACATTACCTGCCGCTGTTGCTGAGGGTGAAAGATCATTTTCCAAGTTGAAAATTATAACAAAAATTTAAGGTCAAGTATGACACAAGAGACGCTCTCAAATCTTGCTATAAGTACTGAAAACGACATTGACATAGAATAAATGGTAATTTAAAGAGTTTACGATAACAAAATCAAGGTAAGTTGATTTAGGTTGTTGAAAGGTAACACATGTTACTTTCAATATTATAATTGACACTCGCAACCCATAGGCAGATAAATAAGAAATGTTAATTTACACCCCCGCTAGAGGCGCCCCTGATCTAGATAGTAAGTTACAATTTTATTTCATATATCAAGCTGTTGTCGGACTCCTAAAATCTGAGTAAATAATAAAGCTTTAAGCCTAAATAATTTGATATCTTCAAACAGTTCAGATACGTAGTGGAATATTGACTCTAGTTAAAAGCGAATGAGCAAATATGGTCTCAGTGCTAACTTACTCAAACAAGCTTACATTTAAATAACGACCGTTGCTTGGTTTTAATACCCGTAAAATTATTTCTTTGATATGAAATCTGCTAAAACAAAAACCTGCACCTTGAAAATCAGTAAACCGAAAACTCACCTGCCCAAATCCATGAGAGTATCCGTAGTCAGCACAACTTTCTGGTTCGCGGGGTTATCTTTCTTGACGTCTTTTGTAGATCCACCTACACCCGGCCTAATTGTCCACACTAACACAATTCCGAGAATTACCGCACATACCGTGGTGGTGGCATAAAACACTATCGAACGCAACGCAATCTTCCTCGATAAACTAAGATCGAGTGCCCCAATCGCAGAAATTACAGACGACGTCAGCAACGGTACGATTAGAGATTTCAGCATCCGGAGAAATATGTCCCCCGGAAATTTAATGTACATCACTTCTCTTTTTGTCCATGCTCTGCTACTCACGTTCGTAAGTATTAAGCCGGTTATAGTCCCCCCTAACACTCCGACCACAGTCAAAATGGTCAGAAGGCTATGTCTGTTTAAACAGTTTATCTTCGGCAGTGGCATTTCTGATGGATATCCTAAAACAAAAAAAAACCTCAGTTAGCATTTTAAATATACATCTTGAAATGTGTTTGTTATGGAAATTATCTTACATTTAACAGATAATCATGTTGAAACATTTGTTACTTGTTTCATTTTACTTTACATAAACTATTTGTACTTAAAATTAAATATAGAATAAACTGCTCAAGGACAGGTCTAACGAGTAGCTTCAGAATGTGTAGTTCAAAACGTGACCACCGAGCTTCTGTAGATGGCGCCAAGTGGACAAACCGCCACTGTGCTACAATGCTTGGAAATTTTGCAAAGTGGAAAGCCAAAACCAAATAGCGCATGAAGGTGCTCGGGACCTTAGCAACAACTTTGCCCCCTTTCAAAATTTCGATATCTGTAGCCGTTCGAAAGTTACAGGCGATCCGGACGGACGGACGGACGGACGGACAAAACGTTCGCATAAGTACGCTGAAGCTACTAATAAATCGTTCAGTGTTTCAGTATACCAACACACAACTGTATAGTTTTAAAAAACTTGTTTTTAGACTAAATACATGATACTGAACTTGTTTTCCGGTTACTTTTTCTTTAAAACAGTTGGATGTTCTGTATTTTAAAAAAATTTGAAGTACAAGCTGACAAGAACACTTGAATTAAAAAAAATTATCTCCACTGGTCTAAACGCTGGCAAAAAAGGAAGAGGAATAACAATTTAGTTGAAAAGCCAGATTTATCTGATACGTAAGTGTCCGTACATAGAGTGACCACAAAGATGGTCAAAGATTCCTGTAAGGCACAAGAAGATGAATCGAAACAAGCCTCAATGGCTAGGAAGGGTAGGAACTATCTGCTAAAGAGAATGTTCTGACATATCATCGCCGCAATGAACAACTATAGCGCGGTGTATATTGTAAAGACACTAATTGAAGAATAAGAAGCCTTTAAGACTCACCAAAGTATTATGCAAAAGGTAAAACATATGGTAATCTTTGGTGAAAGCAGAAATATAATAACATACAAAAGAAATATAGCGGCAACGATAGATATGCTAAACAAAACTGGAAAATAAAGAAAAACTTTACTGGTATAGAACCCAACGTTAGAGCCAAAAAAAAACATCACAAACAGAGAATTTTAAAAGCAAAAAGCGCAACCATATAATGTATCTGAGATGTGAGTGGTGAATAAGAAATGTGTAGGAAGATCACTGAGATGAACTATTGGACGTGCATTTAACAATACCTAAATGGAATGTTTTTTATTTGTTTTGATTAATAGGGGGATTGACACTACCTAATATGGACAGTAAGCATAATTATTACCAGTTTTCTTCATTTGAAAACCGTGAATATGTCAGCAACCGGAGCATGTACACAGAAAGGGGTCGTGTGTCGTTTGTTCTGTAGCCTCTTAAGTAAATTAGAGGAGAAAAGTCTACACGCACAGGGCTATGCTGATATCATCATATATTACCTACATATATACACGGGCAATACGAGGGAGTAAGTAGTATACGATAGAATGTAGTTGGTCCTCTATACTGTGGAAATATGGTATGAAGCTAAGAAAACATCGATAAATCCAGAAAAGATCTATAGAAGTAAAATACAGGGACTTGAAAGTATATGACGCAAGACTTTAGTACAGAAGTACTACTAGTTCAAGTATTATCTGGCAGACGTTGCAAACAAAACCTGCCAGGCATTTTGGGCTTTCAGAAGGATGTTTGGCAAAACATTGGAACTGAAACTGAAGATTGGTTCTTTGCAATTGTTATTATGGTTGTATGGTGGCACAAGGCAAAAATCATAAAAAACAAAACTGGCTAAACAAAACACACAAAAATTGCCTGTATAACGGAAGCGATATTAACAACCCCGACAGCCGCATTATAAGTCCTACTAGACCGTCCTCCATTACTCATAAGAGTAGAGGGTAAGGGGAGACTGAGAGAATATCGGCAGAAAACACAAGGACATGATCACTGTCTTGGGCACTCAAGATATCATACAAATATCTTTAATCGCTTACTTGAAAACTTCTTATTGCAAATGAAGTCTGACAAAATGTATCCAACCAATTCCATAAACCATTTGAAGTATATCTATATCTTTCTGAAGAAAGAGATCTGGAACATAGATGGACCAGGAAACAAAAATGAACAGGTATGGGTATATGTGGCAACAATTTGCAACAACATTCTAGACCGAGCTAACAGCAATTTTGGTATGTATCCATACAATGAGGTAGAGATCCTGCAGAGGTATTCTTCGGGTATACATATCCTGACGGACAGCAAAACAGCTCTTCAAGCTCTGTCGTAAAATCAGTTAGTTCAAATTACAACGGGCACATAAATGCAACAAGAAACTGGCTGAACTTGGGAAACACAGCGGACTCACAGTCTCAAAGCTAACAAATTAGCAAAACCAGCCAGCATAAAACAGGTGACCGTTCTGGAACCCACCTGAAGTGTAGCATGTAGCTGCCTAGGAGAAAACTAGAAGCTGGCTACGAAAAAATCATCGCAAACCATGGAAGGAATACCCTAGGGCAAAACACTTCAAAACCTTTAAAAGGGAATCTTCCAAGAAAGCGCCAAGAGAACTACCGAAGGGAAAAATAAGACATATAACAAGAATACAAACTGGACACTCTTATATCAATAAACACATGCACACAGTAGCGTTGGCAATAAAAACAGTAGGTTATGTGAAGAGGAGGATAACAACAATCGAACCCGGATAACTAACACCTCTGGGTTTCTTTAAGGAAACCAGACTACTTCTGAGAGGCTTGAACACGCTGGATAGCACAGCATGCATTCTAGGTTGCAGTGTTGGGGGTGCAAAACCCATTAGAAATAGTAAGTAATAAATAATTGAAGAAGTAGCTGTGTGGCATCCACAGCAGAAGAAAACCGGAAAACTCCCCAACAGATACAAGATTGGAACGCAAGCAAAATTTTATTTTTTTAAAGTGCTCACCCTGTATATATTTGTCTAACATTTTCCCGGTTTCATTCCAGGTATACAGGGTCCTGCATTAGTGCGTCAGGTATTCCTAGCGTCCTTATTTACAACAGTAGACAAAAAAGTTTAATACAAAAGTTGTAGGATGTGGGTTGATGCATATTTTAAAAATATTTTTAAATATACAGGGTGGTCCAAAAAGTGTGACTTCATAAAATATATATTTTTTAAATGACACACCCTGTATTTTTTGGCACATTAAGGTTCCTTTTGGTGTTCTCTCTTATGTGCCAAAATAATTTTTTATTTGCTTCGATATTTTAGCAGCAATAAATAAAAAAAATGAAAAGATCGTTTTGCACGCTTGGAAAAATTAGAAAAAAAATCTTGTTAGATCTGTTTTGTTCCAGCTAAATAGTGTGAACAGTAATGCTAGAGGTCTAATAATACTCTGAGAATAAACAGATTTTTCTTATTTTATACAGGGTGTTCAAAATTTGGTTACAAAAATGGCAGCTTTCAAATCAGTTTTTCTTAGTATTTTTAAATGGCACACCCTGTATTTTATTTCATTATTTAATGCGGAATTTAATACAAGCATATTTTGTTATAACGAATGTATTAAAATTCTTAATGGTTTTAGAGGTATTTACCAAAAACCATAAATATCCTCATTAAACTAGTGCAGTGTATTGGGAAATTATCATAGACAGCCATGAATTCCCCAGAATTGAAATATTATCCCAGCAAGCTATGGAAAAACAATTGGTGCTTTTCAATAACAAATAATTTTGACATTTCTAGTTTCTTGTAATAAATTTTTATCTCATTTAGTTCTTTTCTGGAGTATTAATTTTTTTAAAATGAAATTTTCAAGGGAAGAGTTAATTGATATGGTATTTGTGTTGGGGAATTGTGACAAAAATTGTTTACTGACCAGTAGAGTTTACGCGACTCAGTTTCCGGAAAGGCGTCATCCAGATCCCCTAAGCTTTACTAGATTGCTCGAGCGATTTATCGAGACAGGGAGTGTGGACTATAAAAAGGAAGAAAAAACAAAACCGGCTACAAATGAGGAAAAACAAATAGCAGTTTTGTTAACAGTTACTGAAAATCCAAACATAAGTCAGGCACGCGTGGGAGAAGAGGTTGAAATTAGTGAAAGATCAGTTCAGCGAATTCTAAAAATGCATCATTATCATGCATATCATATTCAGCTACACCAGGCTATGAGTGAAAATGACTTTCAGTGCAGGGTACAATTTTGCGAGTGGGCTCGAGCACGTCTTCAAGAAAATCCACGTTTTTTTATGTCGGTGTTATTTTCTGATGAGGCGACATTTCACAACAACGGATGCGTAAACAAACACAATTTTCATTATTATGCCGCCGAAAATCCACACATCTTTCGTGAAATGGACTACCAACATCGTTGGTCGATAAATGTTTGGGGAGGAGTGATTGGTGGTAATATGATCGGTCCTCATTTTTTTGACGGCCACCTTACCGATCAAATTTATCTTGAATTCTTGAGAAACCATTTACCTGTATTACTTGCTAATTTACCACCAAATATGCTGGCACAAATGTGGTTCCAACAAGATGGAGCTCCAGCCCATTATGCGCAACAGGTCAGAGCAGAGTTACATAATATGTACGGAAATCGCTGGATTGGAAGAGGAGGGCAGTTCGATGGCCTCCGAGGTCGCCCGACTTAACCAAATTAGATTTTTTTCTGTGGGGGTATGTAAAAGATGTAGTTTATAAGGAACGGCCAACTACCGAGGAGAACATGCGGCAGAGAATAATTAACGCATTTGCGACAATTACACCAGCGATGCTGGGCGATGTGGATAGGAGCTTACAAGTAAGAATAAACAAATGTTTGCAGCAAAATGGAAGACATTTTGAACATTTGTTAAAATGAATTGCCACTAGTTCCTCTTAAAGTCTGTAAAGTGATAAATAAAGACCTACATATTGTTTTTCCATGGCTGTCTAAGATATTTTCCCAATACTTTTTTAGTTTAATGAGGATATTGATAGTTTTTGGTAAATATCTCGAAAACCATTGAGAATTTTAATACATTCGTTATAACAAAATATGCTTGTAATTAAATTCTGCATTAAATAATGAAATAAAATACAGGGTGTGTCATTTAAAAATACTAAGAAAAACTGAATTGAAAGTTGCCATTTTTGTAATCAAATTTTGAACACCCTGTATAAAATAAGAAAAACCTGTTTATTGTCAGGGTATTATTAGACCTCTAGCATTACTGTTCACACTATTTAGCTAGAACAAAACAGATCTAACAATATTTTTTTTCTAATTTTTCCAAGCGTGAAAAACGATCTTTTCATCTTTTTTTATTTATTGCTTCTAAAATATCGAAGCAAATAAAAAAATGTTTTGGCACATAAGAGAGAACAACAAAAGGAACCTAAATGTGCCAAAAAATACAGAGTGTGTCATTTAAAAATATATATTTTTTATGACGTCACACTTTTTTGGACCACCCTGTATATTTAAAAACATTTTTTAAATATGCATCAACCCACATCCTACAACTTTTGTATCAATTTTTTTTCTACTGTTGTAAATAAGGACGCTATGGATGCCCGACGCAGTAATACAGGACCCTGTATATATAATGTGTATGCAAAATATCGTCTTCCTCCGACAAATATTTTTTGAGTTATACCGCCAACACACAGACAGACAGACAGACACACAGACAGACAGACGGACAGACAGACAGACAGACAGACAGACAGACAGACAGACGGCCGGAATTGAGAAAACCGGTCTTTCATCATCTAGGAACCCTGAAACGTGAAGATCTGAAGAAATCTCGTAAGGTGATTTTTTTGTGATTACAATACTTCCCTCGTCTGAAAGACGAAAGGGAAACCACGGAAAAGCTGGAGAACCCAGATAATAAACTCTGCCATTTCTAAATGCTTTTTTGCAGTAGTATTCGTATACTGTAGCACTCCAATATCAGCTTTCAGGGGCAGTAAATAAACTGTATAATCTTAAAGTAACACATTTTTTTGCTATTATTTCATTAGAACAATTTTCCAGTTAATAAGAACTATTATATTTATGGGGTAAAATTTTTAAATTCATTTTATTCGGCAAAAAAGTAATCTCGGAAATGATTGCATAATGTAGCAACAAAGAAACATACTAGTTTTATTTTTAATTGTTACTGATCCATCTAAAAAGAATTTAAAATTAAAACAGGAAACGGTAATAAAATAACCATATCTAACAACTGTTATAGCTGTACAATTATGTTTTATGCGTTAAAATTTGCAGTAAATCAATTCTCAATGCTATTTATGCAACACTCTTAATGTTATTTGTGCAACATAAAAAGCAGAAAATTGCAATTAATTTTATATTTTCCCCTCTCTGTAACTGAAACTAACGCCGTTTATATGTACAACGTCGCAGCAGCAGGAATTATAGAATTAATAAAAATCATGATTTGGGAAAAATATTATTTTGAACGTAAAACATATCGTAGGCAAAATTAAATTTGCGGCTTCAGTTGTCTTTATAGATTGGCCGCAAGTACTAGTTACACACCGTAACTAGATACAGAGACAATTTGTTTGTCTTAAAATTTTAAACCGGTCTCTGTATCTAGTTATCGTGTGTACCTGCAGACAATCTGTATACAACTATTATGGGTATAAAGCTTAACCCGTCTGTCATATTTCAGTACATTGTATAATAAAACCAACATCGTTGGCGGTTGAAAAATTAACCATTCGGTTCTAGCAAAATGAAAATATGCAATCAGGGCTAATTGTCATTCCTAATTCTCTGCAGGATTCGAGCAAATGAAATTAAAAGTTCATTTATACGCAATTCCAGCCAATTCATCAGATATTAGCTCATGGTTCAGTGAATTGTGAAAATTTTCGATCCATTAGATTAAGTTTTCTCTGCAGAGTTAATGGTCTGTGCATAATCAAATTATAAAGGATGTCGCATATCGAAATTCTGTTTTGCCTGCTTCGCCGAATTCCATAGACTCGCCGTTGCATATTTTCTGCATAACCGCTTAGCGGCTTTCGTTACTTTTTACAGGGAAATATTTCCCTGCATTCAGTTTACAGATCATTTGTGACAATTATATAGACCGTATACATTCCATTCAGGGAACCTGCACGTATTTCTATATGAAACGTCAAGGGAATTTACTCTAAAAGTATGAAAGGAATAAATGTTGCGTACGTGTTTTGAAATAACAGTATGTTTACTTTATAACCACTAAAATATTTAACAAGTACCTATAAAAAATCTGGTGTGCTACACGCAGACAACTTCCTTTTACAGTAAACTTATAATTAGTAAAAAATTTGTGGGGTATCTGTTGGAGAGACTACTTTAATAACTTTAAGGTCAAGAAAATGTTGGGGTGATTGAGATTTACAACATATGGAGTAATATACAGGGTGGGTACGATACGCGTAGTCCCTTGATTCTTACGACGCAGCGCAACATTCACATTTAGTGTGTTGGTTGTTTTTTAGAGCCTCGAGAGATAATAAAAACAATGCAAAAGTTTTATCAAACTGTTTTGCAGTTTGCATGGCTTTATTGATGTTTCCCCTTGAAAACCGTGACATAAAGCTTAGACACGCTATATTTCTTATATTAAACCGTTTAAAACTACGATCAAAATTGACTTTTTCTATAGTGTGTTCCAAAAAAAAAACTCATTTAGGGTAGACCTTGGAAAGAAAGATAGAAAACCTAGTCATGTCTTAACTGAAGTCTGTAGGTGAATGGCAGATTGCAATTTCTTTATGAACACATCTATCACTGTGACAGGTAAAAATTTACACTGCACTAAGTTTAATTGTATCACGCAAAAAGTAAAATACGATGGCATGTACACAACAACAACGAGTGTAATAATCATAACGGTCAATAAAAATTGTTTTGTATATTTTTAGGAAAATAATTTAAGGTCAAGATGTAATTTAGTTCTCTCTGACTTGGTAGTTCATTTGCATCAGTGAGTATATCTCAAGTTACGGCAAACTTCAATTTGATCATAGCATGCTGCGAATGAGTTTTTTTTTTGGAATACACGATACAACTCCTATAAAAAGTAGACTTTTGCGCTCGCTTTTGTCAACGCAAAGTTGATGTTTTCTGATGAGCGAGCGCCAAAGTGGTTGGCTGCTGGTTACCGTGGAAGACAAGCGCCAAGTATTTTTTCGCTCGCTGCTAGAAAAAGAACATGCATTGATGAAATTGATTTTTTTTTCCAATTTTTATTGTTAACGAACGTAACCGTTAACAAACAATTTGTTTGCAAAAAAAAATGTCAAATTGACAATTAACGTCAAATTTCAGCGATTTTCATGTTTAATTATTAGATCATATATAATTTTTGCGCATTTTAGATGTTGTAGAAAAAATTTTCTGTGTATTTCGAGCGCAAAGTGTCATGTCCAGTGACTCGTCGAGCGGCAACATTCTCTCTCAATCGGTAATGACTAATGACCAACTTTGCGCTCTTAATACATAATATAGTATTCCTTCCCAAAATAATCTAAAGAAGCCTTTTCGTAAAGTATACTAAAGGACCATCCTGTGTCAATACCTCGCTCCAGAGTTAGAAAAGTGTACTATCGAATTTTCCTGACGTCATCAAATCATTTTTAAGTTACGAAAGACGTTCCATGGGAAGTAGCGTGTGCTAGACAAGAATATGCACTCTTGTCTGCAGTGACATTCAGTGCTCCTGACAAAGATGGAGAATTAAAAGTGCCCCCATTCAGTTTCAGTTACAATAATTTTTACAGGCGACTTGTCATACCAGATTTTTCTGTTAGTGTTGTAGCTTAAGATAAAATATCAACCTCTAAATTCGCCAAACCAAGCAATGTTATTGAGACTGCTTAAAAATATTTCGAAAGAGAAAAGCAAAACGGAGGCTACTACTACAGCAAACATATTGGAGAAGATGGAAATATGTCCAGATGAAATGGTATTAAAATTGTGGATTAAAGCGTTAAAACAAATTACCCCAGAAACTTGGAAGAAGTTCATAAAAGATACCCATGAAATTATCGAAAAGGGGTACAAATGTCGAGTCTCTTGTTTTTAATATAGGGAATAAAGATATGTTAAGCGATACAGATTAAATATTTATATTAAATTATTATGTTACATACAAAGAGCCTATGAATTAAAATTTATAAAACCATTTGCTTTCCTTGAAAGCTTCACAATCTGCCTAAGTAAAATCCTTTTGAAACACGTTATTTCTGAAGGAGTAAAGAAACACCATTACATTATCTACCCTAATTTAAAAATGTTAATCATTAGTTAAAATAAGAGTTTCTACGTCAATAATTCTGACAGACAGCCGTGGTTTGAACTAGCCGAGTTGTTGACTCTCATCATTTGCATGAAACTGGTTATTATAGTGATACACGTAGATAACCAGTTTGGCCCATACGAACGTTTGGATGACGTTAGACCGTCCTTAGGTTAATTAGATAGTGCAACTAACTCTCATTTTGAACAAAATATAGAAAATGCTTTTTCCTACTCGCTAATAGATAGATGGCTTTTTATAACATTTAGAGGCTTAGGCAATGTTACATTTTATTTATGTAACGATCATTCCTATGGAAATGGTGCTGTAAACACTTTCTGTGCGTGGATTTGAATCGAGGCACAGAAAGTAAAACACTTTCTGTTCGTCCTTAAACGATTTGTCAAACTGCCAGTTAATAATTTTTGACAAAACAAGTCCCTCTATTAGTTGGTTGCTATGTCCTCTATTACTGTCTATATAGTTGATGACATGTGCTTTTATATAACATCAGTTATAACTGGTAACTTCAGGTCGTTATGGGGTGTGAGATTGGATTATTTTTAAAGTACTAAATTATATACTGTTAAACAGTTTTTAATTTTATTTAATTCAACTCATAGAAAAACCATGTGTATCATACAAATAACTATTTCAAACCAGGTTAGCAACAAACTGATCTACTTTTTCTTTTTAGTCGTTTACTCATATCCGATATTGTGATACAATGAGTTCTGTTTTGTTTGTTGCTTCTATTTCTCTTCGCGCTCTATCATCTTGATAGAGGTACCAAGTGATGTTCCAGTTTATTTAAATCTACGATCTGTGTATCTGCTCGGTGACGTCGCCCAGTTTCCGGAACTTCAACTCCACCTTATTTAGACATATTTTCTTAGCTATTTCTACGGAAAACGTGTCCGAAGTAAGATGTAATTCCTTCCATTACGACAGTGAGTAGTCTATTCTCTATAATGAGTCCCTTAAGTGTTGACTCATTAGTTCAGGATCCATGGTACTGTCCTCATGGTCCTACACCAGTGCATGTCACAGGCGGCAATATAACACTCAACTGCTTGTTTGAGTGTCCAGCATTCTGAAGCTTATAACAAGACTGGAAAGGCTAGCCTCCTCACTAATGTCGTCTTTGTTTGGATAATAATCCAACGAATTTTTCACATCATAATAAGTACGGATATTGTACTTTTGATAATTGCTGACCGCCTTCCTATTTTCTCTGTATATCCTCCTGGCCTTGCTATTAGGAAGCCAAGGTATAAAAAAAAGTATTCCAACCAAAAATTGGAAAGCTATTTAAAATCAAGTACATCATGGAAAGTGTAAGTCATGTCTAAGTTCGTTTTATACAATCAACAAATAATTTTCTAATGTCAAGCAGCTTTCAAGTAATGAAAGTTCATCTGTAAATTGCACATGTGACTGTGTTGTTAAGGCACTGTAACATCTTGCATGATTTACGTAAGTACTAGTTATTTCACCTTAGTTTTTAAAACCGCATACTAGCATAGATACTGTTAATGTATATATGTCTTCCAAAATTCCTAATGCATATGTCAAATTTGAAGGTTATTATCGAAGTGTCACTGAATGATAATGAAACAGTTATTTTATGAATTAAATTACGAAGTGACTTACTGTTCTCAATGCTGGCCTGATTTTCAATAGCTTTCCAATTTTTGGTTGGAATACTATATAGGTACAGCACGTGACAACTAGCTGAAGCTCTGAGAATTGGATGGGCAGTACTCTTAAGCCGAGTTGGCGGGGAGAATTCAGCTCTGACAAAATTGGGTTCGAGTGAAGATCAGTTGTTGTACCGATCTTCACTCGAACAGAATTTTGTCCGAAGTGAATTGTCCCTGCTAACTCGGCTCAAGACTACCGCGCATCCAATTCTCAGGGCTTCAGCTAGTTGTCACGCACTGTACACATAATGGCTCGCGACGTCTCTGCCATTTATTTTTCTGAGTTCTGGCCTACTACTGTTCGGTTTGTCAATGATTATTCAACATACATAGGCACTGATGCTCTATTCTCTAAATTTCACCACCATTTGCCTTATGTTCAATATTTGTTCGCCTGTATCACGGTCAGGAACAAAATCCGATTCCTCTTCTGACATGTCTAGCAATAGATTCGATTTCAGTCTCTCATGGATTATCTGCACCATGGCTTTCCTTTTATGTTATGTAATTGCTATCGTGCGGTGGTTGTCGCAGATGTATTTACGTCCAGTGTTGTGGAGTAGTACGTATATCTATATTGTCCAATCTTCTAGCCAGATGTAACTCCGCATTGTCAGTTCCCTTGCGGTTAGTAGTAAGAATAATCTCAGATACAACATTTTAGTTCTTGGATCGTTGCTACAACTTCTTCTATCAGGATACTTATATGGTTCCGGTTCTAGATATCTAAGTTGTTTTTCCATATACGTAGAGTGGCTTCCTGTGCATGTTCAACCATTAGTATATGACAATATGTTTTCCAGCGCTCTAGCATATCCTATTCTTTTGTTGGAACTACACCTTCTACCAACTTTATACAGTAGGGCTGCTCCATCGAATAACACAGTATGTGATAATGAGTAAAATTGTGGGAACAAGGAAAAACTTTAAATCGCTGGTCCCACACTCTACATCCATACCCAAAGTTAAATCCCATATATTTGCAGTCTATATTAAAGTATAATTTTTACTGTTTGACCAAAAATCGTGCAACCCTAAAGTTTCATGGTAAAATGAAGTTGCTGTGTTTTCAAATACAATGGGTGGGTGGAAGTGAGGATTAAATTAATTTTCTACACAGTATCTGCAAGAACAGTTTTGTTTTTTTTACGATAGGTACACGAAACATTTTTTGTATCAAAAAGATATGCTGGACATCTTAAACAAATACAGAATTACCAAATAATCCCATAGTATTTTTCTTGAAATTGTCGTTTGGGACAGTAGGGGTGGTCCTTCGCTTAATTGTTACCATATGCACATTTTTAGCCATCCACTTCCAGCGGGGAGTATAATTTAAAGATCTCGCAGATACTGTGTTATACACAGAATTTTACAAAAAAGTTTGTTAGGTGTTTTTTTCTAAAACATAGTAACTACCAGATACTGTATTTGTTTGGTTCTTTCGAATATTATGACTTGCTGCGTTTTGAATTAAAGAACAGAAGAAATCATGTGGGTACTGTGTTTGTGGGTAGCTGTAGATTGGTAACCAGTATAAATAGCTCAAATCTGATTAGCCAGAAAGATGCGGGACAACACAGTATCTACATATGAACATTAAGCTGAAATTCACAAAAAATGTTGGATACTGTGTTTTTCGATGGATCAGCCGAGTAATAACTTGGTTTGAAGTTTTTGGTAAATTGTTTTAAACATATCTATGATTTCATTTTATTCTGGTGTTTCAATCTCTTAGCATATTTCATTGTGATAGCTGTTTTTGTGTTCTCCGCACATCCGATTGATCTCTATATTCCATTATTGGTATTCTTCCGTGTATGTATCATTGGTAATCCAGATTTTCCTGTCACTTCGTCTTCTGGATTTTACATGTTACCTAGCGTGGAAGAAGTACATTTTCTGTTTTCTCCCACCAAAGTATGAAGAGTTCAAACTATTGTCGCTCCTCGCCACCCAACTTGGGCACTTAATTTTTCTATGGTGTTATATTTTCAGTAATAGTATCACTAGACTTCCTTAGTATATTTTAAAACACTTTCCCGACTTGAGAATAAAGTTTGCTATAAAAGGAGTATCAAAACAACCATTGCCATCAAGCAACCTACCTTCAGTGAATTTTATAGTTGACATTTTGAAACGTCAAAAATCAAAGTCGTAAATATCTTTTATCTACGACAGCGTGTAAAATTGCCTTTTAATTGGCAGTTTTAAGTTTGTAAAACGACTGTTTAATAACATGTTTTCATTAGTTTACGTCGCCAGTAGTAACGTATTTAAAAGATTTCATTAAACACGTTGTCAGTACCAACGTGTTTTAAAATTTTTAAAACAAGAAAATTACGACCGGTTGCTGTAATCCTAATTTACATTTATTTATTTTTTTATATTTACCGTGTTTTCTACATTCTATCGTAGATAAAATATTGTACGATACACATGCGTAAAGCATCTTTAGTCACTCGCGGGGCTTAAAACGCTCGCTCACTCGCGTTTTAACTCTATCCCACTCGTGCCTAAAGAGTAGCTTTACGCACTTGTATCGTAAATTACTATTTCTTATTTCTGCACAATTCAACTGAACGTGGAATTATGCAACTAACGTTTCCGTAAATACCTTTTATTACTACAAAGCAACTCTTTTCTTTAAGGGATTCTAAAAGCTAAAAATTTTCTAGTCATTTTGCCGCACCGGGATGCGTAGAAACACTGACTAACTGTAAAATCGTAGTTACAGTGGACGTCAACTGTGTACGAATGTCTAGCGCACAAAGGTACTAAGTGAAACATAGCTAATTTGCAGGATTCAAAAGAGAAAGTTGGAAACGTAATATCAATTAATGCAAGTGTGTTTTTGAATGGTTGATTTTTTTTTTTTGTAAACTGAACACTCTTTTTTGATAAGAGTTAGAAAAAATTGAACAAAAGTCATAACTGCTTTACAAAATTTATATTTTCAGTGCTTAATGTATTTAACTCATTTTGTCGAAAAAAATCACTTAACACCTGTGTACACTAGCCCATCGATGTGTTGTTTACATGTCAGGGGGCAAAAAAATGAATATTCCTTATTTTTACATTTAAACAATATGTCACAAATGTTATAAATGGTGGTTAAAAGTTTCACCAATGAAGTTATTTTTTTTAATTGTAGCTATCCTATCTGCGATAGCAAAATTATCTATTGAAACGAATTTTGTATTGTCTATTTGTCTAACGTCTGATTAATTATAATTACAACAACAAAAAATATTATAGCAGGCAAATATATCAAATTTCAAATTGTATGAGATGTTTGCTCTAATTCCTTGTTTTCCAAATGAATTGAATTTTATCAGGATTCACATCAATTTACTTATCTATACTTTTACAGAAAACAGGTTTAAATAAATATTCATGGCAGTAGTCCTTTGTCCTCGAAATCCCAATTAGATCAAAAATCGAGCATTTCAGTTAACGACAATAATTAAATTTCAGCAGTCAGATCAGATTTCCTAAAAGCTGCTCTTCACCTTGAAAATTCACCGCCGAAGCAGAGGGAAAGTCTGCGACTGAAAGACGATCCTTCACTTAATCACTTCCTACAGTAGGCGCTTTCTACAAATTAAAATATAATAAAATTCCCTTGACTTAAGCGTCGATCCTGTTTGAAATTGACGATGTTTTTGGGAAATTACAAATCCAAGCAATATATGTGAATAATTTGAAGTCTGTAGCGTTACTATTGCATCTATAATTTGCCTTGCATTACAAATTTCATATTTATATTTCATTTTATTTGTAACCCGGGGAAACGTATGTTTTCTTTAATTTTTCATTAAGAGTTTTAACAAGAATAATTGGTGACATAATTCTAGAATATCAAATGGAATTTAGCTAGAATTTTGTTTAAAATATGACATTAGGTGTTTCCCATGAAATTTTTAATGGCCTAGATAATATTTTATTGTTATTTGTTGTGGATTGGCATTGCTACTACGTGTCACGCATATCTTAACACTTTTATTTAAAATTTACTTGATAATGAACGTTTGGCGTAACTGTCATGTCTAATGTATTATAAATACAAAGAAATTACAAAATAGATAAACTTACATTCTGTTCGCAGGATGGTAATGTTAGTGGGGTCATTAGATCCATATCTAGTATACAAAGGGCATTAAAATATTTACTTATTTTTATCTCTCCATAATAAAAAAGAGATTGTGGTCTTCGTTTAATATAATTGAATGACTTCATTCTTGCAGTTATTTTAGAAATAAATATTTTGTATTTCATACATCTTTTTATATTACGCTTCATTAATTAATAGAAAGGTTTACATGGTAGTCAGTATCGTTTCAATATTTTAATATATATTTTTTTAATATAACAGCGAAAAAAAATCCTTTTCAAAAAAAAAACTTCTGTTTTTTTACTTCCCTACTGTTCATAAATCCTTTTTTACTTTACCTTAGTTTAGCACAATAATGTGTTAAAATTTCATGGCTGGGTTTAAATTTGAAAGAAGCACTAGGACATCTTTTAAAATATATTTTATTTACAGTACGCATTAGAATGCTGTAATATATATTCAATATGTGTAGAGCTGGGCAGTAATTAATTACTTTGTAATTAAATTACTAATTAAATTCCTTTTTGTTTATATGCCTTGTAATTGAATTACTTTTCAAAATGCGGTAATTGTAATTGGGAATTGCCATTTTTGTTAAAAAGTACTTGACAATTACTTTTTGAAGGTAATTAATTACTACATTGAATGACTCAATTACTTTGTGTGATTAAATTACTCTAAAGTATTTAAATTACTTTACAAGTATTTGAATTACCTGTGGTAATTAAAATTACTCGCCGTATTTGAATTAGTTTATGGCAACTTAATTACTGAATTACTAACCTCGATTGTGTGCTGAATCTCCAGAACGCAAAAAATAGGATAAGGTCTTATTAAGTTACATATTAAGCAAATCGGAATAGGGTTTTCCCGGTTCAATATAAGCCTAATAATTTATGATATCCTCTAACGAGTCGAATAACACCAAGATTCGAATTTTGTATGTCACGTGCACAACGAGATGTTATACGTACCTTGCAATAGTGCAGCTAATATTTATTGTGGAAGACGCTAAAACTATATTTGCGGTAAGTAAAGATGTGACATTTTTCTTAATAAACTTTTCTCAATTTTGGGCGGTTGTAGATAAAATTTTGTACAATACATGTGTGATAATGGATCATTAATATACTTATGTGCTTATATAACTCGTGCTACGCACTCGTTTGTAACTTAGACACATGCATATTAATGATGCACTTATCCCACTTGTATAGTAAATAACTATTGCGGTCTGCTGCAGCATGTTAGCTTCGATTATTATTAAAAATCTGGAATAATGTATTGTAAAAATCGTGACTTTCTTATAATTCCGATCACCTCATCCAACATTACTTCTTTACGTTATACAGGGTGCTGGGGTGACGCACGAAACGTTAAAAACCCCATGCTAACTACGAGACATTCAAATATTGGCTTCTTAATCATTTTACACAAAATTCCATTTAGTTTTTTTAAAAAGAACAGTCCATAATGGCCCAGTTTATGTAATTGCAGATATTTTATTGCCCTAAACTTAAAATCAATAGGTGTATTATTAATGATTTTCATAAAATTACTAGGTATTATTAAAGATGTTGATAAGATTTTGAAATTAGGAGTAAAAATATGAAAGAAACCTGAGCATTTTATTTGTGGAGCGTTGACAGTAATTTTGTGAAATACGTATTTTCCGACGTTTCTTATACGGTGTGTTCAAAAATAAATTACATAAGGGTTGGCCATGGGATATAAAAGTTATGTCACCAGCAAGCTTTAGAATTTGTTAACTGTCATCACTGTTGCTGCTGTCATAGGTTTATATTATACGCTGATATCGTGATTGAAAATTCTAAAGATTGCTGTTGGCGTTAGTTTTATTTTCCATGGCCAACGCTTATGTAATTTATTTTTGAACACATGGTATAAAGGTCTCTTTAATGTAAAAATGACTTCATTGTTACGTGCTTAAGAAAATGTTTTTGTCTCTGATGTACGAATTCTTATTTTAATCAGCAGTTTTCAACTAGCTTTATCACACACCTATCAAGAGTTCCAGATCAACACCAATTTGATTTTTTTTAAATTTCAAAAGTTACCTAACACATTTTTTATGGCTATTTGTATTAATAGGGAGGAAAGTGTATCATTCCCTCCCGCGGATGTAGTTTAATTCCCCAGCGTTAACGAGAACAGTACCTAATCAATTGTAATCACGCAAGGGAGTAAATGACATTTTAGTCCAGAGTTATACATATGACACTTTTACTATCTAAGTAAAACGACTTCCGGGATTGGACCGTGTCATTATTGAGGTGGAAGAACTCAACGTTTGGCCCACTTTCGTAAGGGGCTGCATCAGGAGGAAAAAGCAAAAAGAGCACGGTAAGTCAACGTGTCAACCACGCCAGAGGCGAAACTCTTTTTGCAAGGGAAAGGATAGAAGAGCGCGGTAACTCAACGTGTCAACCACGTCGAAGGCGAAACTCGAGTAACAATCGGAAAGAGAAAGGCGAGAAAGTGGGCGAAACGTTGAGTTCTTCGACCTCAATAATGACACCGTCCAATCCAGAAAATCGTTCTTTACTGAATGACAATGGCCGTGAAAGCTTCCGAAATCACGAAATCTGTTGTATTCAGCTGTATTCAAAAATATTTAAATATGAAAGTCAGGAGGCTACTTGATTTATTATTAATCATATTGTCTTGCGTCTGTAATGCCAACGGGAGTTCATCTATTATATTCCCTCCCACTGCCATTGGAAACCGACCAGAGAACCAAACGCATATTTTCGGGAAACCCCTAACAGGCGACAGAAAATGTCATTTTCGTATAAAGGGATAAAAAAGCATTTTCCAACTAAGCCAACAAAAAATGCTCAAGTTGCGCCAATTGAATCACCTTGTAGTGTTCTTTACAAAATCTAAATAGAATTCAATTGTCAAACAATGCTGCACTTAGGTAAGTTACCTATTTTCATCATTCAGCCTCATGTTAGGCGTGTTTAATAGTAAATTGTTCTACACGTTAAAAAAAGTGAGAGTTTTTCAACATTCCCAAAGCGAGTAGATTAATTTATCACGAACATGGAAAAATCACTTTTATAAGATATTCAGCGTGCACTTTTTTCTAATAACATTACAAAATCTAGCCAAAATGAAATTCGACATTTCGTCATATACGAAAAAAATATTTTTTTCTACATCGACGGTGAAGAACGTCGAAATCGTCAAATAAAATACGAGAAATCGGTAGTGAAGTACACCATTGTTTTACGACTTTTTGTAGGCGGCTGGGCGATAGGTAAATGTCAACCGACGTCAATATAACCTACAAAAGTTGGTTAAAATGTTGTCATTTCGCAATTTTTCGATTTAAAAAAACAATGTACCCCTCGGCACTGGAAGTTCCTTTTTATCCCTCATGTGGTTTATTTGCTTTGGCCCTACGGGCCTCGGCAACTAAATCCACATTTGTGATAAAAAGCTCAAGTGTTAACCTATTTGGAAATTAATATAAAAAAAAATTACTAAATTGAACGTTCAAGCCCCTCTACCTTCTTACTGGAGGGACTTTGTGCTAAGGTATATTAGGTTTAATAGGTTTATTATAACCTAAGGAATCTATGACCAATCGGTGTCCCATTCTGTTTGGGACGCCCTGTATAACTGTTGCCCTTGAATTTATTTATTTACTTACATCTTACATTAAAACAAACTAAAAACTTTAGGTTTTGGTGAACGGTGGGTCGTTGTTGCTATAAGATTTAATTATCAAGCAACTTTCAAGCGTGATAAAGTATGTAATATGTGAGCAAACGAAAATGAAATCCAGCTTGGCTTTGAAATATTTGTTTTATGAATAATATGTTGGTGAGCCAAGCTTGATTTTATTTTCGTTTGCTCACATGTTAGGTTACTATAGTTAACAAAACATAAAAATTAAGCACTTTTAAATTTCAATTACGAATCGAACCGACACTAATGATAGTTGCAACTTGCTTGAAAGTTCTACTAAATACAACTATATGATAATAATTTCTATTGAAAGTAATTGAAAAAGTAATTGATGTACAATTACAATTACTAAGTAATTGGTAATTCAATTATTATTTCCTGTGAGTAATTGAATCTCTGATAATTAAATTACTTCATTGGGCGGTAATTGGTAATTAGTAATTAATTACTTAAAAGTTATTTGCCCAGCTCTATGTGTAGCTTTTGCTGTAAAAGATTTATGCATAAAGCTAAATACTATGAATACCCGCTTGTTTCATTCATATGCACGAAACCGGTCCCATAACCTTGACTATTAGTTAGGAATGCAAGTTCTCCATAACATTACACAACAATTTTGGATGTAATAGTTATGTAACAGGAAACATCATCATACTATTCATTAAGGCCCGCTAGGCTGTCGGCCTATGCTTTCCATCAACCTGAATTTTTCCACTATTAAATGACCAGGGCCATCTATTTACATAAAGTCCTTTGGTAACCCTAATAAAAATATTTACAGAAACGTAGTGTTAATCAACATTCACACTGCTGGTATTTGCTTATTAATTACCTTAAATTTGCACTTGGAAAGGTACGGTTTAAACTAATACGGTGGTTGTGGACTTGCAGTGTATTTTTTATGGTTGATGTGGGCACGAGTTTTTCAATACTGTATAAATTGGAGATAACTTGCATTGAAGATTTCTACAGAGAAGCTAATCTGTTTTTGTAATTAATTTATTTAAGAAATGTTCTGATTGCACTTGGAGATGACCTAAAAATGCGATAGTTAACCATTCTTTATTAATTGAGAAATTTCTCTAATCAATACAATTAAAAATTTTACGTGGAAGTAATTCAGATCGCTGCATGCGTCAAAGAGGGAGATAACAAAATGGTTTCCATTATTATTCTGCGAAATGTAGCAACATAAAAAGTATGTATGCTAATTTTGATATATAAAAGTTCCTAGAAGATTGAATAATGAAATAGTATTCGTCGAAACTTCTTGGACGTCATTTCAATCCTGAAGTGTTGTAAAGTCTGTGGACTACTTCTTTTCTACAATACTTGTTATCAAATTTTGCTAGACATGACCTAGTCCCATTTACATACTTTTTGAAGATAAGTGTTGACAGAAGAGATATTTATTTAGATGTTTACATATAGTGATAATTTACTATGCAGTTAAAGCATATACGTATAAATATAATTATTTGGCTCTTGTACTAATTTTTCTTTCAGTGGAGAATAATTTAAACTTCGACGGTAATTTATTAATATTTTCAGGAAAGCAAATAATTCCTCAACATTCTTACACGTACTTCTTTTTGGGTTAAAAAATATCAGAAACTATTAATTGGCTTATATTTCTACTAAAAATTATTTTTATTTAGCTATATACTGTAGTTACTGCAGATAATGTCACCGGCTAGAATATACAGGCTGTTATGGAAATAAGTGCAAATATTTTAACCCGCAATAGAACTTGCTAAACTGAACGAATTCTCCATTTATCATTTTTTCGAAAACGCCCTCAAAACTGAGTTAAAATTCAAAACAGTTTAACTCTAAAAGAGCAAACCCGCCTATGGAATAATATTTCAATTTAAACGCACAAAACACAAAAACCATTTCTTTAATACGCAAACCAACAAAAACTGCATACGTACTGATAAAACCTTTAGTTCACATCTGGTCACCAACGTACCTTAGCAATTGAGGTAGGTAAGTTATTGACCGCATGTTTTTTGTGCAAGAACTTTGCAGTTTTAATATACCTTGTGTCGTTCACCTTTAACTTAGATTTGCTTACCAAGCGGCTCGTCAAATTTAGGGGAAATGAATGATTGAAAAAATATGCAATTAAATGAAAAACGCTAAATTGAAAAGTTGTTCATTTTGGTGAGCTCTATCACTGGTTAAAATATTTGCACTCAATTCCATAACACCCTACATACTTGTAGAAAGTTACCACTTATACATACAGCACCTTATGAAATAATAAACTTGCAATTTTTAAAGACACAAACAACTGTAAATTTCACACCAATAACGGTACACATAAGACTGATAAATTGTATTGTGAAGGTTGTAATAAATAGAATATTCCTTGGCTTTGCTTAAGAATTTACTTTTAAGTAATAACCAATGTTTGTAAAATTGCACAGAAGTGAAAAATTAATACTAAGTAATATAGTGAATATTTTTTCCGACATTGGGGCAGAAAGTACTCTGCGCAAGCGATTGCGTGCAGAAAATAACCACTTTCTGCACTCTAATGTCTACAGTTTTTGCACTCTAATGTCAAGTAATAATAATGTAATTGGCGAAAACTGACAAATGTAAATTTTATTTTAACAAATGTCAAAATTGAAAAATTAAATTTCTTTCAGAATGCGAAGCTGTCTTAGAAAAAATAGTATGCAACACACATGTGGAAAAGTCTTTGGAAAACTCATGTGAATGGAACACTCGTTAGCACTAGTGTTACATGTTTAGCATTCTTTCCACACTTTCAAACGCTTCTTATTAGCGGCCAATCAGTGGTGTCTCAAACTCTTAGCGTTAATTTAAGATGATATAGCAATAACGGTGGTTAAAATTTCACCCCAAACCCGGAACTGGGAAACAAGAACAATTAATTAAACAAACCTAAAAATTCGTTTAAACATATAAATCAATTGTATAATCAATTATAAGTAAAGGGTGCATATGTATAAACATACAACCCATTTTAACTCATGGATTCTCAGAAAAATAATATTATAATATATTGTTCAAATAAAACTCCAATTAATCTACATCAACTTGAAGCTTGAACGAAAATGGTGTCTCCCGTTTCAACGATCACCTTTAGGATGCAATTAGTACGCGAAATTTAATATATATTTACATCACAATTTGTGATAATAATAGTCAGTTTAAAGCATACATTAGCCAGATTGTCTGCTCTAAAATTCCACAGCAAAAACCAGTGACACTTTCCGTACTCAAATACGTGCGAAAAGTGACCACCTTCTGCACTCTAATAATACTATGATATGAAACTGACATACGTCATTTTTTTGTAAACATTTCAAATTGTAACACTAAATTTCTTGCAGAATGCGAAACCATCGTGGAAAAAATAATAACCAACACGCGTGCGAAAATGGCCATTGTAAAATTGGTATTCGGTCAAACTCCAACATGCATAACATTTTACAATAAAACCCTTTCCGCACTGGTATTACAATATAGTAATGTATAAATTTGAATATGCTGGCCTAGTTTCAGTCCTGTGCTTTAAACATGTTACAGTTGGAATATCAATTTTTTAAATGCAAAAATTGCTATATTTAACTTGTATTGTTTTAATCCGTTGTTATTATTATATTCTGTCAGGGTGGATTGATGAAAGGTGTTCCAAAATAGCAAAAACGGTCAGCGGTTGTTCACTTTTTTTTTAATTAGAGAGCAAATAATGTCTAACCGATCATTTTCCTCATCTTTATTCACTGCCACTGCCACTAAAATCTTATCATGCTTTATAAAAATTCTGATCACACAGGTGTCAAACACGTTGTGACATACAAGGCCAGATGAGAAAGATATAAACTTAGAAATGGAAACATAAAAATGGTACACTGTCCAAAAATAGTTAATAAGCATGCAATAGTTAAACCCGACAAACAGCTAAAACTGCCAAGGACTGGTTCGAGCAAGAAATAACCACACTGCAACAAGAAACAATATTTTCTAGTATATGGTAAAGGTATCATTTGTAACAAATGCGGGATTTCTTCTCAGTTAATAAAAATTTAATAAACACTTGAAAATACCACTATTCTAATCTTCCTTTAAAGTTTTTAGCTTCATAAAAGTTAATAAAAATACATTGCTTCTTTTTATGGAACTTGATTTATTGATTCAAGCTATTCTAGTGCACAATTACAATTAAAAATGTCTTCTAGCAAACCGTTCACTGTAGTTAACAAGCGCAAGAAGATTATCAACCTAATTAAACCGTTCAGGTCATGTTACTTGCAAGTAATTAATTTCAGTGTTGAACATGTCAGGCTTCAAATGCGAGACAAATCAGCGCCTTAATTAGCAAACTGTAACAAAACCGCTATACATCATATTAACACCAACTGCATCTTAGCGAAGGTGAAATCTTAAACTATGTTAAAACGTCCATGTTTGCCCTGGGTATTTCAACCTATGTGAGTTCAATAGACGTATTCTAACAGAATGCACTTAAGATTAGGTTACTTCGATATCGTGAGATCCTAAGAGTAAATAAGAAAGCACTTAACAACCGCTTGACAAGACATAAAAGCTGTCCATATGCCTTGCGAGAAAAAAAAGAGACAAATTTCCTTATCTGAAAACTTTATACATCCAATTCACTAACCATCTCATGCAAATAATTTAGTTGTTGTTTAGCAACTAGCTAAAAATTATTTGGCATGACGTAAACAATGAAACCGTTACCACTTACGTTATATTTAGCTCGAAGCATACACGGATCTACAATTTTCAATAGCGCAATCGCCTTGAGGATATTTTTTCAAACTGCAAAAGTCGATAACCAGTACTGCTAATGTATTCTGCTATTTATGGTGATCGTATAAAGTTCAGTTTCTGTCTACTCTTTAATCTACTAAATTGGTTTCCATTCTTGTATATTATTATATTGTATTCTTGTATTGTCAACTGTCTATAAGCATTGCAATCCGTTTACATGACGTATTGTAGCTTTGGTGATCCTTAAATGTTTTTCCTTTTATACTTTCTCTTATTATAGAATTTATTCGACTTTTACATTTCAGTATGTGCTTCATTTCATGATATCGTATAGTTCCACATTAGAATAGTGCTTATAGTCCAACCTTTAAATTATCTGAGCGCTCTGACTTTTTATTCTCTATGTTGAAAAATGAGCTTAGTTGAAAGAAGTCCGGTTTAGACATAAAGGACTGAACGCTCTTCCAGCCAAGCTATGTAATCGTTGTGTTTTCTTGCAATTTTAAGTTTCTACTTTAGTTTAGTGGTAAAGTAATTTTCTGATCGAAGAAATAGACAAGGGTGTGTTGGTCAAGTAAAGTAATATATACATATTGTTATGATACACTATGTGTTGGTTTTGACTAAATTTGGAATCTATAAAAGAAATTTGGGATATTAATACAATCAATTTTGACCCATTCAAACGGTAGAGGATGTTTGAAAAAAGTTGATTGAATAAATCTAAATTAGAGCAAATTCTTAAGGAAATGATAACTATTGAACATTTGCAGGTGTTTTGAATCTAGAAAGGATAGATAGAAAGTAGTATCATAATGACAAATGCAGATTCTGAAAGAATATAATTTAAAGTACGTAGTTAAGGGTCAAATAATATTATAATATAGAAGGCATTAAGAATGAAATAGAGAGTAGTTAGGTATTTTGTTCCAATAATTAGAAAAAACAACTTATAAAAACAAGTAATTTTTCAATTTTAGTCTAATAAAAAATATAGAAATTGTACCCTATTTTGAATGTATTAATTTGGAAAAGTTAAAAAAGGTAATTAATGAATCTACGTGGTAATTAATGAATCTACGTGAAATATCAAGAAACAAGTACAAGAAATGAAGAATAAGTTACAGAAGATGGTTGATTAATGGTAAAACTCAACAGACACAATAAGAGTTATTGAGAAGTGAGGAATTAAAGATTGATATTGGAATAGCTATATTTGGAAAGATACAATTGACAAATAATTACATCAGTTTGAGTATTAATGACTGGAGGGTTCTTGAAGACATCAAGGAAGCAAGAAGATCTGTTTCAAGGAGGATAGCAGAGATATGACCACGTCTGGAGGTATTCTGTTGGCTACTGACGACAGAGGTTGATAAATCTTGGAACTACGGAAGAGGTGTGACAGTTGGAGTTTCTCTGTGACAGCTAACTTGCCAGAGAGCTGTTTGAAGGAGGTCTATTCTGGAAGGTGGCAGGAACGCGAGCAGAGTAAGGCACGGTCTGTGCTGGTAGCTGCCAGGAGTTGGCGAGTTGACAGCTGTTGGTTAGTGAAGGTTGACTGTAGGTGTTTCTGAGCGTTACATTACAGCAGGAACTAAGGAGCCAAGCTGCTAACTTCGGAAGGATTGCTGACTTGGAAGTAGTATAAGAGAGATACAAGGTGGGTAGTAATTTTGTTCTACCAACGCTAAAGAAAATAAAAGACAATGTAAAAAGTGCAATTAATTATTAACAATTACTTACTTTATGATATAAAGTTAAATGTGTACAGTTAGAATTGACCATTTGTCATATTTAATTTGAGATTAACTGTTGACATTTAATTCGACGTAATAGGTGACAATTAATTTCAATACACAGTTAAAAACTATTTGCAAATAAAATGTACATAACAAAGCAACTAGATAATCGAACCCAAAGCCCTGAAAGAGTCTTAAGTGTTATAATTTTTATAATTTGAAACTTTTGAATATCTAAAAGGCATAATTCAATTTAAAATACAGTAGCCAGTGCATATTTAAATAGACGCCGTAACGTAGACAATACATACAATATATACTCGTACAAGCTATACATTTCCGTAGAAACTGCAGCTGTTCATTTCAACTCTTGTAATCCAGTTTCCGTACCGGAGACCACATTTCCACGATTTTATCCATTCTTACAGGCCTTGGTGTGCTTTTGCGATGTTAATTATTTTTCTCCATTCCTTTCTGTCCTTAATTAACTCTTTCCAATTGTTTATTTTCATTCTTTTTATGCAGTTTTCTACCTGTTTTTTTCCACCTTACTTTTAGTCTCCCTCTTGGTCTTCCCTCAGTTGACTTCCAGTCTTTTATGATTTTTACGTGTGATCTGTTGTTTTTCCTATAAATGTGGCAATACCATCTGATTCTTGGGGCCTTGAAATTCTGACTATATTTTCTCCATTTTTTCAAAATTCCTTAATGGTCTTGTTTCATTTCCATTCAGTTTCATTGGTCCCATTATCATCCTCACTATTTTCCTCTCGAATACATTAAGTTGATCTTCTTCTCTTTGCGTTAAATTTTCTGTCTCTGGCGCATGTTACAATTTTCAGTTTTGTAGCTCTACTCAGTGTTTTATCTTTCAAAAGTCTTTTGTTCGTGAAGAAAGCTTTATAACCTAACTGTATTTTCTCTTTAATGTATGTTCTTTCCTGGTTCTGTGTATTAAAGTTCCTAGATATTCAAATGTCTCATCTTCTTCAAAGTTATACACCTTGATTTTTAATCATGTAAGCTTTGTTTTTCTCAGTCTATTACAGTGCATGTACAATTATCAATCCTTTTCCTTTAGCTTTCTCTTCTATCTTTACAAATGCATCCTCCAAATCATTTCGGTTTCTCACTATAATTTCTATGTCATCTGCATATGCTAGCACTTGCACAGATGTTATGTTAATGATTCAATTGTGATTCAACTGTTGTATTACTCCATCCCGGGACGTCACGAACAGCAGCGCCGGCAGTGCATCTCCTTATCTCATCCCTCTGCTAACTTTAAAGCTGCTAGTATGGATTTGACCGGTGTAAACTAATACATTCTTAAATTTTAATCATGGTAGCGACGCAACTGTTTCTGTGAGAAAAATGATTGAGGTATGGTTGGTGGATCAAATCTATTCAGCTTCAGGCCAAAGCAAATAGCCACAAAAAAGAGTCATTTGATCTTTTTCGTCACTACAAAAATAAACAAAGCAAAATATTAGAAATTCTGTCCATTCCACTGCAAATGATGTATTACTTATATGGGAGAAAACTAAAATACCCACAAGACTTAATAAACATATAATAATGAAAATAGGACGTTTTTTAGAAAATCGAAAGAAGTGTGGTAGACGAATCTTAAGCACAATTCGTATACATGAAAGCAAAGAATATTTACTTGTTCAGTGAGAAAACGGGCTCCTGGCAAGATTGGGAACATAAATATAATGCAAATAAAGCTGAGGCTGAAAAGAAGAAAGCTCGTTTAAAGAGAATGCAGAACCAAGACAGGGAGAACAGTAAATAAGTTATTGAGCGAACTCCAGCTCCATTGACTTTTTATAATTGAAGATTAGAGTGATTTATCTGATAACACTATTTTTATTGTTCCACACCACTCAATTTCTGAATCACCACTAAAACAGCGAGAAAAAAACATTTCTCGACAATAAATTGACTGTTGATCTTGATGCAAAATTAAGTGATCGAAAAGCTGCTGCAAGTAGTACCTCAACGCGATTTGGATGCAATCCTTCAGAATACAATATTTATCAGCTGTCTATGTACTAAGTGTCGACGATATATTGCAGTCTTGGAAGAGCATTTACGACAGAGAAGACAACCTAGTGGCATATAAAAATGGTAGAACATATCTTCTTCTTTAGGTACCATCTCCTCTTAGAAGATTGATTTTTGACGTTGCCGATCTGAACAGTTCAATGGAACAACAGTTATACCATATAGGTTTAATTTATTGACTTTTTATAAATTTGATTAGTTAAACGGGGATCAATAAGTCAACTTTAAAATAATTACAGATTTTTAGTTGATAAATAAAAATCATTTTGTCAAAAACGTTTGTTTAATAATTAAAATGTAGACGATTCGCCAGTTTTGTTGGCATCATCAGTAATACATTGCAAATTGAAAGTTTATAAACAGATTAATATTATACTGATTTACATTGCTGAAATATAAAGAAATGTTAGGTTAGCGAAAATGCAACTATATTTCGAATTTAGCATACTTACTTGAGTTTTTTTAAAGTAGAATTATTACGACATGTTTAATTTTAGAAATAAATTAAAAGAGCACTTAAGGAACAAGTAGTTCCATAATTAAATATAATAATTAATATTTCAAGTTGAACGTTTTCACATACTGCAAGATGGAATGTTATATGGGCAAGGGTGATAAGAGAATGCAAGGTTGGTTTATTTTATCAGTAATGCGCGGACTAAACGAATTCGAGTTTTGAATATGACAACTTACATCTATCATAAAAATTTAGTGTTTCACAAATATAATTAATACAGTCCTGCGAAAGATATTATAAATATTATTTTGATAGTACATGATATGCTTTTCGAAGACCTATCGACAGACGTTATATTCTTCAATTTAGAGATTAGCGCTTGGTTGTTGTACAATTAAAGCTTCGGTGATTGATTTTTATTTATTTTTTTTAGCTACCGCACCCTCCTCGTTCTTTTTAAATTAGGTTCTTCTAGACTAGAAGCCATACATGGTAAGTGAGATGTATTTAGACTGCAAGTGCAAATCCTTTTTTGTCGTGGTCGACGACTGGCGCCCTTTTGTATTTTGCTTTATTTTATTTCATTTATTAACCTTAAAAACCATAACTTGATCCTTACCCATGGTCGCTTTTTGCGAGTCAAAAAATTGGAAATAATTAACTCGGTTACTAGAAGCCAGAACCATTGGCCTGAGTTGAGATTCTTTTTTCAAGTAAAATCGTATTTATTGTTAAATGTCGAACTATTATTAATAAAATTTATATTATTAGAGGAAAAATAAAAGACATTTTTGGATAGCGACATTGATGATAGGCAAGGTCTTTAATGCGATTTTTTTTTCTACAGATATAAAAATGTCAAACAACAATTGAACAATTGCATTTATTACTACTAATAATTGGTAAAAAAAAGTTTTCGATAAAAGTCTAAAACCAAAGATGTGACAACGCGGTTTTTCATCGCTTTATTTGCCTTGTTGAATGCAAGCAAGTAGACGAAGACGCTGCTTTGGCAAGCTGCCGAATCGGTCAAAGCCCAAATTCAAGGCAGGATATTTTTGAATGTAATTAACATTTATTAGAGTGTTTTCAAATGCATCTGTTTGGAGTTTAAAGCGAGGTTGTCTTAAGAAGCTAAATTATATTTAACCATATCTAATATTTTTCAGCAAAACTATTCCGAACATGCTGAAACTTAAACGTTGGGGACGAATTTTAGCGCTGCTTCAAACGGTGTTCTAATTGTTCCAATATTCGCGTCGTTAACGTCAAGCGGAACATCATTTTATATGCTACTAAGCTTTATGTTGTGTTCGCAGACGCAATGTCCTACATAAAGCACGCGCCAATCTTGCGACGCGATTTCCTGTTAACAAGAATTTCTAAAATCGTTGCCAAGACAACACGTGGGTGTAAATACCTCAGAATTGGCGGAAGCCTCTTTTAGATTATCGCGACTTTCGCGGTCAGTAGTCTGTGATAGATATTTTTAGGGAAAAATTCTAGCTGCATAGTGTACTCATATTTTACACTACTTAGAATAGTTTAAATATTTTGAATTTATCAAACGTTAGCTAAAATAAATCTGTGCTTTAGTATTTAAGTAAAGTTCAAGCTACAGGGATTAATTCAATAACTACTCTCTTAGCGTGTTATTAACGTATCATCATTATAAGGTCTGAGGATTGTTGTAATTATCTAAGCATTCAACAACGCCATTTAACGCTGATTTTCAATGTCCGCCTTAATTAAGAAATTGCAATACAAACAGCTCATCAACACCAGATGATCCACATGAAAAGAGGTTACTGACATAACAACAGCGTAGGCTTAATGTATTTATCGAGTGTTCGTTTTGAAAGATATATGTATGTAGTCTAAACCATTCGTTTTATAGCAACCTTAACATAGTCTACAAAATAAATAGCTGCATATAAAAAATCTGTCAATAAATTTACTTGGTGGCGGGCGCCGTTAGTAAATGGCTTTTGAATTTATAAATTTGAAAATGTACCACTTCACAGATCTTGTAAACAATGCCAATACTTTCGACATTTAAAATTTTATTGAAAACGGTAGCACCAGGCTTGGGTTGAACTACAAATTGTAGTTAGTAAACAACTAGTACTAGCAAAACAAATCGTAGGTATATCAATAATAATGCATTCATTGAAAAATGTAGTAATAATGAAGCTGTCAGAAAAAGTTACTTACTAGAATAAACATTACACCAAACTATTTGTATTCCAATTAAGAAGCTTTGAACAAATTATGGAATTCGAAGTAAATAGCACTATAGCATATTAAAACAAACACAGATTATTAGAAAAAAAAATAGAAGGCAATATAGTCGTTAAACCGGGGGTGGACCTGAAATATCATACATTTTTAGATTCAGCACGATAGTGGCTTTATACTTAGACATGTTACTTTCAGTTGCAGGATAGCCACATTGGAAAAATGCACGCTCATAGGGTATCTTTGGCGTTTTTTTTTATATTTTCTCATTAACGAACTGTAGCTTATTTGTATTGAACCAATATTAAAGAACATACAATTTTCTATAAATTATGTTCAAGAACGTGTTTAGATAGAACCATTAGTTTTCGAGATATTGGCTTATTTTTGTAGAATTCAGGACGCTATTTTCTTTAATTTGTTTAATTTCTAATTATTTTCTTTGGTACGCTTAACCCATTTGACAATTATTCAGGTATCTGTTTCTCTGCTTTCAACCATACAAATCTTTATTGACACATACAGGCAAGTGTCGATAAGAAGCGACGAAAGTCGGTGATTATATAAAAGTGAACCATATAATTGCTCTCCACCAAGTCTCCACCTATCCGACTATGAGAACAAGAAAAAACTGATATATGTTTGTCAGCTCTACATGGAAATCAAACGTTCATTGACATAACTGAACTGCGATATACTATTCTTTCTGCCAAAAAGGGGCCAATGGAATCTTATAGCCTCCTTCAACGCAGAAACACGCACTACCAACATATAAGAACGTCAAACTATCGGGCTCTGGTTTGGATGTACTGTTTTTAGGCCGACAGCAATCTTCCAGCTCCAGAACAACTTGATTGGATGACTGTCCTGCTCTTGAAGCTGTTTAGGATCTGCTGGCATGTTCTTGCCTAAGAACATGCGTCATGCTATCATATCGGTGTATTTATAACAACCTCAGATGTACAGACATGTGCAAAGTGCAGCACTATGAAGAAGTGTGTGCTTTGGATAGAGGAATGTTTACTGGTGACGACAGCAGTAAAGATGAAGACTGCAATAAATTTTAAATGTGTAGACTTCTTAAGTAACTGATTAACACTGATTACTATTATTTTATAAATACGTGTGCCTTATAGATATACATATTTCAAGTGCAAATAGTAAACCTTCCAATTAAAAAAAAACACTGTTTCTGACTTTCATCACAGACAATTCCTAAACAATTGATTTCACAATAAATGTTAGTGCATATAAGTTACGTAAAATTTTATGATCTACAATATTATTTCGGTTCATTTTTTCAATAGGTTGGATCGTTTAAGAAAGAATTAAGCTAAAGTGGGCTCGCTTGGCGGCCATTTTTGCCATATAGCAGCAATTTTTCTAATATGACGCCTTAAACTACTCCAGATTTCAGGATATCATCAATAAATGAGCACCTTGAATATTTATAGAGTTTAGATAAATACTAATCTCATAATTATATTAATTTCTGAAGGAACTGTTGAAAAAAGTGCACAAAACTGTAGCTAGCGTTAGCTAGTATAAAAAGAGCAAGGTAATTTATCGGTCCCCACCAAGGTCATCAATATCAGCCGCCCACCTCCTCCACCCCCAGGCATCGCCCTTATCCGCGAGAAGCGACGATTTTATCGGCTTTTTACTGGCACCAGAGACCCCCAAATCAAAACCCAGTGGAACTCCTTTAACGCCATTGATCGTCTTCAAACAACCAGATTTCGGAAACACCACTGAAGAACAATTTGATCTGGCCTCGACTATCGTGAGCTAATTATGTCCAAGTTCATAGAAACCTCGTTGTCCACCCCAATATTCGGAAAGAACACCGCTCCCGGGAACGACTAGCTCACTCGCCGAACTCTCGTTCAACTTCCCGCATTCGCTATCACCTTCCTCACGTTGCTTTTCAACTGCTGCTTCCGTTCTGGCCACTTTCCCCAGCTTGGAAAACAGCCAACGTGGTGGTGCTACTGAAGCTCCACAAGCGCCGCCACGTCATCTTATCTCCCAATCGCCCTTCTTAATGTTCTGGGCAAAACCTTCGAAAAGATTCTTGCTTTCAGGCTTCGACAATTTCGAGAGGGTCACAACGTCATCCCCGAGTTCCAATACGGCTTTCGTCCTGAAAGAAGCACCACCAATCTGCTTCTTCAGCTCCAATCTGACGCCACTCTTACCATTAAATCTGCTCAATGCCTCCTTGCCGTCATGGTGTGAGAGACATTTTGACTCCTTCTGACATAGCGAACTGCTGACCCAACTTCTGGATTTTCATGTTCATCCCTTCTTTGTCCGCATAATCACCGGCTACCTCTCCTCCCGCCTTCACCAGGTCGGGGTTCCTCAAGGCTCGATTCTCTCCCCTCTGCTGTTTATCATCTTGTGCGCCGGCATTCCCTTTCCATCCAACCCGAGAGTAGCTTTTTCAGTACGCAGATGACATCGCCATCTGGGCCAAAGCCATTTGGTGGCGGTCGCGCCTTCGACCTTCTGTCGCCCTCACTTCTGAGATTCGAACGTTGATTTCGGCGCTGGAGAATCAAACCCAACTCAAACAAAACCCAAGCTATCTTGTTCAAAAATCAACATCATCAGAACACACCCTCTCTGGACCCCAACAACGTCGCCTTGACACTTTAGAACTCTCGACTTGAGCTCTCCACTTCTGTGACTTATATCGGTGTCCATTTTACTTTCACCTTGAACTGGCTCGTCGAGCTTCAAATATGCCTATAGTCTATCCAGAGAAGTGTCATTCTCTCCATGCTTCGAGGAAGCTTTGTAGGCTGTCACTCTTGCACTCTCATTTACACATACAAGAGCTTTATTCGGCCTGTTATTGATTACCGTTTTATCTGTTTCAGCAGTCTACCACGCTCCAGCGTGAAGAGGCTAAGGACAATGGAGAGAGTCGTCGCGTCGCCAGGAAGATGCTGCGTCTAAACTGGTTGCATCCCTCTGACGTGGTTTGACTTATCTCCGCGGCCCACTCATGCAACGAGCGATACACCAGGATTATCACCACACCGTTACCACCCTCAGAACCCCAGCTTTCCAGACCAGGAGGCCTAGGACGAGAAAGAGGTTCACCCTAGCCATCCTTCGTGGCGACGCGCAAGATCTTCCCGAGGTGTTCCAGAAAAATCTAGAAAACGCTCCCCTACATATTTTATTTTCCTTGCAAGCATGCAATATCTTAAGTTTAAGTTAGCCTAATTACATGTACTTTTTGTATTCAAAAAATAATATGTACATAGCCGAAGAGAGTAGTCCCCTAAACGGTAATAGGCTAGGTTTATTATTAATTATTGTATAGATCTAGCTGAATCAAACTTTGAAAATTCAAGTTCAAGTACAACATAAGTCTTTAATTAAGAAGATGGACTGTTAACATATTGGTGAATACTAGAATTGTGACAAAAGCGGTATCTGATTACAGCTGCAACAGATAGCACACACTAGTATTTAATAGGCCAAGCAAATTCAAACATTCAACGGATAAGGTAATAAATGAAAAAAAAACAATTTATAACCCGCAATCTTTGAAGATCCAGCATAAATCAGTACTGGATATAAAACAAGAATGAAATTTAAAATCAAAGCCGTTAGAATTTTGTAGCTGAAACATATTCAGTGTAGAAATTGTAGAATGAAAAAATACCTGCAAAAATTAATAAAACAAGTTGAGACGACACAAGCCCCTTGTCGATATTTCGATATTTGTACTAGGGGTAACATGGAGCGGTTTTTGTCATGCACTATTTGGGACGTCCGCTCCTTAAAACATATGTAGTCTTCATAATCTGTTGAACCAATGCTTTCAGTATGGTATGGCCATTATCAGATTATGTTATATACATGTTCGCACTATATGTGCGACGATGTCCGCTACAGATAATTTGCAAAGGAGACGGTAACTAACTATCGCAAAGCTTAAGCACAGAATAGCTATTTACGTTATTAGACCGGTAGCAACATTTTTATGGCCGCGCCAATAGTTTACAGGTTGAGCCCGTAGGGCGAGACCTGTATGTTTGGCAAGGCCATAAAAATGCTACCGGTCGTGTATCGTATAAGATGTTTTAGGATACTACATTAGTAACTAGCGTTTACATGCCTAGACCAGTAATAGTTCTACTACTGGTCTAGGCCGGTAAATTTTATCTACCGGACTATGTAACTATGTAAACGCTAATTACCAATGCAGTATCCTGAAAAATGGTTTAAAACAAATTCGGTGATTTATCAATATCGTTAGCGGAGAGCGTGAATGGGGCAGAGAACGTCGATAATGTAGCATTGACATCCGCATCTTTCGATAATTTAACAACGTCTTGCCAAAATAGGGATTCAAACTCGCTACTTCAAGGGCGGCACAATGATGGGGTGGTTACAAACACATAGGAAGAAAAGCGATTGATCCTTCTCAAAGCTACTCAGTTCTTTGCATTAATATCCCATACAAAATCGGGAAGGAATCAGCCTGATAGGTTGTGTCATTGTTCGGTTATCGTATTTATGTTCATCCAACGTGGCGTACTCGACTTTTATTAATTTTTCAACTTTCCTTTAAGGCCCAAGCTGTTGCTATCTTCACAAAAGTTACATAGTTACGAAGACTTTTTATACAACTTTCGGTTGGACGCGATTGATTTAGAAGTTGTAGCAAAAATTGCAACTGTGTATAAAATGGTTAACGGTTGAACCGAAACAGTAATATTTTTAAAAAGTCTGACCATGTGGGATCGAACTCACAACCTTCGCGTTATTAGCACAACGCTCTAACCTAGTAAGTTAATAAGTCGTTTGTGTGCGAATGTGCTTATGTAGCACTATTAAAATAGCCTTAGGTGTCATCAAATTGATAAAAATTAAATTAAAACCAAGCGAATCACCGCGCTCAAAGCTGTTCAGGTCTTTGCAGTAACGTTTTACACAAACTAACGAAAAATTATGAGATAATCAATATTAATCTCTTAATACATTTTATAACATTTTGGGATTCCTTAATTAATTTCACGTTGTAAAGGCTCTATTATTGAAAGCTGCTGGGATGCATCGTTACGAATCGCTACATGTTCAAAATGTTACAATACATTAGTAACGGAGTATTTTAAAATATATAATATAGGCATAAAATGGATCGCGTCTCATCGTGTTCGAGGCGCCATACTATCTCCCCAACCCCTACAAACACTTATTACTTAAACATCTTCAATCCCATTTCATTATTACATAGAGCAGTACATCTCTGCTATTATAATTTTACTAGCAGTACATGCTTTTATCTATTATAGCTGTTTTTATAATTTAAGGAATATTTCAGCTTTCACATTATTGATCACATTATAAACCATTTTTTTAAATCCACACCAGGAGTATAATTGTAAACAATAGTTTGGCATCTTTCTAAATCACAATTCGTCAGTTTCGTTTTCACCACTTCTTTTATTTATATTTGTAGAAGCATATCTGTAGAATACTTTAAATTGTTATAAATAAATATCCACACAATGTGACATAACGCTTTTAATTTAATCAAAATATCATTACCACCGCTCAACCAAAATCTACCACTGTATATTCTCAATCCAACAAGTACTACCGCATCTGTAAAAATTGAGGTGGTCGACTTCCCCCTAAAATATAACACCGAATTTATTTTTGTCGCTGCAGTGACGTTCAGAGGTGTGCTAGTTTCTATGTTGGTGCAGGACACAACGCCGTTTCCCAATAACTAACGTCGACCAGTCACTTATTATTAAGAATATTAATGGAATAAAATAGTAATTAATAGAGAACGAAATATTTTGGTGTTCATAACTAAATACAAGTCGTAAAGTTCTTAAACGAAACATCAGTATAGATGAGCGAAATAAATTAGCATAATACTGCAATTTTTAATTCCATTAATATCAGTTTTCTAATTTTACTCATTAATCGACCAACCACTGCATTCTATTGATGTGATTAAATACTATCGCCCCCTTAACAATATAAATGCTTTTTCATACATCTTCGACGTAGAACATTATGTCTACTCCACTCGCTGTGGCCTTAGTTATTACTGCTATTAACAAACTCACATCGTCTACCTAAATTGCTTCATTATGCTTAAGTGCTTGTCAATTAATTTTGACACACCTAAATAATTTTATAAAAAGCGAAACAATTTTGAACTTCAGTTAAGATACTCCACCATATGCAGGATGTTCTAAAAGATGTATTAGAAGTGCTTGTAAACGGGGTCAAAAGTAACAAGTTTTGCTGATGGATGTTTACTAGCAGTCGCAAAAATATCCTAGTTATTATAAAAATTAGAATTCTTGAATATCATCTTATATATGAAATAAATTCTTGTGGTGCCATCTGATAGCAAGAGAAACCGACATTCATACTTCACGAATTGGTTATTTTTGAACACGAAGGTGCTGGGAATAAGTTCTTTCAAAACGTTTAAATCGAAACCAAATTGTATTAGTTAATAGAGACGAATAAATTCAGGAACTGATCATATCTGGAAATTTGTGCACTACTTCATCGAAATTACATTATAATCGGAATGCTACTCAGTCAAATGATATTTCACGTGTACTTAATCTAAAGAGCAACGAGAGTGTATCACAGCAGTTGCATTTTTAATTTATTTTGATCCCTGGAATATGTAGTTTTCATTTCCCAGACATTTTCAAAATAACTACAAAAATATAAATATCATAGGTGTGGGCTTACTAATATTTGAAATAAGTTCAATGCTTTCGACGTCTGTCGTCCCAAAATTGCGACTGACTAAAACAACAATTTCTTTATTCTCTCTATGAGCAGAAGTCTTCATTAAAACGATATATTTTTTCTTTTGATGTTCGAAGCATCAGTTCATAACGACAAAACTGAGGCCTCCAATCGATATAATCCATTTCGTGATGCGGAATGTAATTACCCGATACGTCACTGCCTTCGAGAAAACTTAATTGAAACAGGAATATTTCAAATATGAATACTTCGAGAAGAATCCGAAGCTTCTAGTTCGTATTCCTTTATAAAGCATCAAATTAAAATCTCTCCATATTGTATAACTATTAACAATAGAGTGTCCAATGAATGCTGCATGCTTTAGAATTTTTATTATCTCAGCGACTCAATGAGCGTCAGTTTTCACTCTTTCATAAAACCAGGGGCCTGGAATTAAAATCTGAAAAAGCCTTCAGTTGTTTGAGATCAGAATATACTTTTATTATTATAACCAACAAAACTATAAATGGAGCCACAACGTTGTAGTACAAAACATAAAAGTATAGCGACGTAGGATTATAATTTTTCTACCTTGTAACTACTTCGTAAAGATTCCCATCTGCTCACAAAATGACGTAATTCTATTGTCGATTTTGGATGCCTACGTCAAATTCTGCTTTTATCACATAATTTGTATACACAGCTAACAAATCATCGTTATTTGTGCAAAATCTCAGCTGGATACACGATATCGAGAGATAATATTTTAACCACTGGCACACTAAATAAGCTACAGCGACCTTGCTATTTACAGTAAAAATTTGAAAATACGCAAAAAAGAGCTTCAAAGAACTAATATGCATACAATTAAGTAAACTCCTATATCTTTAAGTGTTAATCAACAATTTGTTTTCATTGTTATATGACTGCAAATTAGACCTCAAATATCAATTTAATATACATTATAGTTATTTATGTACCAAGATCACAAAACTTATGTTTTTGACCCGTGGTGTAAAAACTATAGATGAGGTGCAAAGCACCGAAGGCTATAACACAACAAGGGTCAAAGACGGATTACGCCTGAGGTGAACATAAAACTTTAAAATAAAAGATCCAGATTATATAAATCGTTGCCAATAAAAAGAATTTAATGTTTACAGTTATTTTCGCTGAATATTACCTGAGCAACTTTGGTTTTCACTAATACGTGTTTATGAAAAATATCTAAAATTACATCAACGGGCAAACAATTTTATCACCCGAAGGCAAACAAAACTTCCTTTACGCCTGAAAATGGGATCTGAAAAACGTATACTTCATAGTTTTCTTCTGGAACCTTGACAACTCCTCAGTTATATCTAAATTTCGTATGCAGTTGGATCTTTCCATTGAATTAATATAATAATAAATAAGGCTTCGTAACACCGAAAGTCTACTAGCATTATATTACTTTATATTTTCGCGCCTCCCTGGAAATTCGCACACTAATCTTAGCATATATGCTATATATAGCGTTTCTGTCAACACCTACTGGATCTATACAATTTAAAGAATACTAATTTAAATTTAGTGTTAGACAATTTATTACAATACAAATGCTAGAGAGGGTTTTTAAGCGATTCTAGTTTATATAAAAGTTTTTTTATTATTTTTTAAAACACATTTTTGACTGTTATGGACAATATATTATACTTAACATAACGTAATTAAGAGTGACTGTATACTACTGTAATAACAATACTCTAAATTCTACTCCAACACCTTTCTTCGTGAGTATGTAAACAACCAACATCCCCATATACGCATTCAAACATAGGAACACATTATTTATGAGTTTTCTTCCCTTACTATTTCAAAATGCATACTTAAAACTTTATTCAGAGAGTCTTAGCCACGTGTCCATAGCAAATCCACCTCCTTTTAGCCTGGTGCTGCGTATCTCTCACTTAACAATTTTCAAATATTCGTTAATCGCGTTTTAGTTTAGGGTTACGGAGTTTCAGGGTTGCTAGAAGCTTTCTCAAGTTTGCTCATAGATAGCCGATGTCGTTCCTTGAGTAATTGGTTTAATTATGTGCTCATTAAACTTCTGATGAAATGGGTAACAATTGTGGCAAACAAATCATTAGTTTCGCTAACGACCATATAAAATTTCCATAGCAACCTACAAGCTTGAGTATTTCTTTGTATATAAAAAATTTCAAATATAAGTTGTAGTACACTATGTTAAGATTGTTTATGTGCACGGTGAGTCAAAAGCGTGTTGCATGTACATCAAAATATAACGCTAGTTTGTTATATGTACACAGAAGGTCACGAAATTCGCGCACACGAACTGTGCTGCGGTATGATACAATACAGAGTGCACAAAAAAAGTTCTTGCACTAGTATTATATTTGACCAATAGTTTTCGAATAATTGAGATTTTGAAAATCCTAACAGTAGAAAAATATTCACGGAGTTAGAAATCAACATTTTTTTAGCTAAATGTATCAGGTGGATTGTTATGTGAACTTCTATTACTTTATTTTTATAGATTACATTCCCTCTTTCCAATTTATCCACATTTTGCGAAACCGTACTACTCTTCCAGCAACAACATCTCCAGGAATAGCTAGAGGAAGTGCTTCTAAATGTGCACTAAAATATGATTTTTACGCACGATGAGGATTGGCGAGAGTGGTCCAATTGCTGGGTCGTCTCATTCGCATTTCTACCGTTATGTGGTTCTCATATGTTTTCTAAAATTTTCTGCCTATAAATCACCAGTGGCTAATCTGAATGAGTTGCATAATATGCATGTTTCGTGGGAAACAGTACAGTTTCCCATATTTCAATTATTTGGACCTTATTTCCTTTCTAAATATTTGCCATAAATTAGTTTTAACTATCTGATTATAGATACAAATTTGAGATCAAACACTCTTTTTCTACCATTTTTAGATTTTAAAAACTATGATAACTCGAAATGTTTTGGTCTAATCGAAAAATCTTAAAGAAACTTCCTCTTTAAAAACAAGACTTAACCCGTAAGCATCATGTTACCATGTGAAGTGAAAATTAGTTAGAATTTACCTATTTATATTTGAACGATAGCTGTTTTTAAATTATTGTAAAATTAGGCAAGATTTTATTCACAAATTCATTGTTTATATAAAAACCAGATAACCTTTGTCATGTTCGGGGGTACGAGCGTTTCTTTTTAAGTTTATTATTTGTATTTGCGCCTCAGTTCTAACGCAACAACATTTGCTATTACATTATGCATTCTGCATGAATTTATAATTCCGTATCTGAGAATTTATCTATAGAAAACTATAATTAGATATAGAAAACTGTAATTAGTTACAACAACTGTAATTAGCTTGCTACTCGCACGCTACATGCCTAGATTTCGGGACACTTTGCATACTAGTGTGGGAAGATGAGTAAGATAGGAAATATGCTCACTTAAAAACTAATATTAATTTTAGCAATTTGACACTTCGATTGTAGAGATACGCAGGTAGGGAACAATATAACAGTTAATGACAATTGCTGCCCCAATTGATGTTGAAAGCTTTGTTTTTAGTTCTAAGCAACTTTTAATTACATCTAATTGTTAATTATTAAAATATGAACAAAGGGGAGTACCAATTAATGTTTACTACACTATATGAAGAAGCAACTAAAATCAGCAACATTTTCAGAGATGAATTTGGCTGATGGAATGAGATAAGATCGGACAGGGAAATCTACTTCTAGCTAATATATAAAAATATTAGAAATTTAAATATCAATGCCAGGTTCCGAAGTTATTGAAGAAAATAACAGCCAACTTCCTCCTTATTACTCCTTTGCTAACGCAGTGTATATAAGAAACCAGCGTTACCCTTGGATATACTACATTCGTTAAGAATTATGGTAGGTACACAATTTTGACTCACCCTGTATAGAACTATTGATTATAAATAGGTGGTGATTATATTGTCATTATTTTTCAGTATTACTATTAACTACTATAAATCCATATAAAAAAACATTTTAATCTTTCACAACTTATGTGAAAAATACATACAGCTGAAACATGTTCTAAGCTGCAATCAGACGATTAATTACTTCTGAATGACTAGTGATAATAACAGTTTTGATTTCGTCCTCTCGTAAGATGATAACATTATCAAAGTCATGGTCACACGTTCCATTTATGCGAAGACGGACTGCTATGAGTTACCCTACTGAGTTATTTCACTTAACAGAAAAACACTAGAGCACTATAATACGCTATTTCCAAATACAGTAGTCGTAATTTGCTATCTCCGATAAAAGTAAAAGCTAATCATTACTTTGAAGTTTTTCTCACGCATGTGTTGCCTTAGTAAGAATCGGAATCATAAATCATAACTTTCAGCCTTTGTAAAATCTGAACGGTTTAATAAGCAGATAATTTATTTAATAAAACGCATATATCCATATACAGTACCTAACAACCAAAAAATTATAAACGCTTTTTCCTTTTGTCATAAAATAAATGAGGCTGGATCAACTGAAACACGTTAATAATGAGCACGTTACGAATAGTAGTCTGGGTGACAAGGCAAGTTTCTAATAGTTTATTATTAAAGTGTATAATTTCACAAGTTGTGTTATCAACTGCTGCGAAGCTTTCTCCTCAATAAATTGTTGCGAAAACACTTGGTATTGATGGAAAAGCTTGATATTCACAAACGGTAGTTATGGTATCGCAAACGAAATGTTTGGAAGATAGGGAATGTACAAAAAACATGTCGCATCCTGCATTAGCGCATGTTGTAAAAACTGCAAGCACTGTTAAGTGTGTGGAAAACATTCTACTTGGAGATAGGCGTATTCAAGTAAGAGATATTAATATCTATCCTGGCGGAGTTATGTTTACCACGCTGTTCAAAAATGGTTTCGACAACACACCTAATTTTTATATGTGATCTAAAAAAAAAGATCAAAACTAGTTTAACTGAAAACTACTATATATACATACTCCTTTACACATATTTTGTGTGTCGCTTAACCCCTGTCCGGTTATCTATTCAAGAACTACTGATCTTCGGTACTACAGCAACATAATTTAAAATCCCAAAAACCCTATTAACATCAGAAACTTCAAAACGCTTGGCTAAACAGTTCGTAACAGGCTATGAAATATTTGCGGTATTTATAACTAGAGCGTTATATACATATTTATCAGTAGCAATTGGGTTTAAGAAGTTTAAAAAGTATAAATATTTTAAAAGAATTGTGCTTGTTAAGCCTGACGCACAAGTTTGTTACATTGCAGATGATTTTTTCCAAATTATGGTATTATGTGTATACATGGTGATTCATAAGTATGGTCATTTAATTTAAGGGTAAGAGGACGTCAAACAGAGCAACTTGGCATAATAAACTATACGTCAAAAATTAGTAATAACCCCACAAAAAATTACAACACTTAATTGCTTAAGCTGATTGACGACCACTGGAATGAATTTCTATGAACAAAACTTGACACAGTTCAGTAGCCTTAGCCACAGGTGGTTGCGAAATGACAGAATTTGGGTAAAATTTAGGAGTAAAAAGCAGTTGTTTGAGTATTTCAGTCATATTTGGAAAGAGGTACTCTTATCGCGTTTACTTAATAAAGGTTTTGATGTTATCCAGTAGTTCTCAAAAGTTTGTCGCGGTCCTACTACAATTTTGTATCCATACACAATTAATTTTTAGTGCAATGTACTTCTACTGACGTTATATATTTTTTTATCGTTTATCGTTTTTAATTTTTGATTTTTCAAAAAAACTTTTTACGTCAATAATTTGTGCTTGTCTAAAAACCTATTTAGCCCCTATCATATATACCAAGTGATTTTTACTTGTATAGAAAATAGAGCTTTCGAAATTGTCAAAATCAAAAAAGTGCTATTTTTCGGAAATTAAGTAATATTTCAATGAGATTTTTTTAGAGTGTGTTAGTTTTAGCTAACTAAACAATCTCAAGGCCAGAAAACCCCTAATTTTTTTTAGATAAAAATTAATTTTTCAATTTTTTAAATATTTTTCAAAATTTCACATACAAAGACTTAATATTAAAGTTAAAATTTTTTTATGTGAACACTTTAAATAATTATAATTGGTGAATATAGTATAAAATGTTAATTGCTTCTTTAGATTTTTTATTATTTATCGAAAAGTAGTATGCATAATTTTTACATTTTCTATGCAAGGCGCTTTTTAGGAGAAATATTTTTCAATTCTAATTAATATCGATTTAAATGGCTACAATAAACTGCTAATCTAGCCCTGTTAATGAATTAGGGCCGATTTCATAATCAATTTTAAATCTAATTTTAACTAAAGTAATGTTAGATTGTGCATGATGCCATATGTAGCACATGTCACTGTGCACAATCTAATGTCACTTTAGTTAAATGAAGCTTTAAATTTGATTATGAAATCGGCCCTGGCTGTTATAAAAATCCTGTAAATGTTCCTCGACAGATGTCTAAATAAGGAGATTTTTTTATCCAATTACCTGCCGGTCTTATAAAGGCCACTAATCTGACGTTTACTTTAATTCGCTGTTAAGATAAACAAAAGCGCATCAAAATTTGTTTACTAATGAATAAAATGTCATAAGCACTGATGTTTTGATGCGCTTTTGTTTATTTAAACAGCGAATTAAAGTTAACATCAGATTAGTGGCCTTTATAAGACCGGCAGTTATGTTCTAAATAATTTCCTCATTTAGACAACTGTAAAAGAACATTTACAGGATTTTTGTAACAGTAATTCATTAACAGGGCTAGATTAAGAGTTTCTTGAAGCAATTTAAATCGATATTAATTATAATTGAAAAATATTTCTTCTAAAAAGCGCCTTGCATAGAAAACGTAAAAATTATGCAAACATACTACTTTTCGGTAAATAATAAAAAATTAATTAACATTTTATATTATATTCGCCAATTATAATACTTTAAAGTGTTCCCATACAAAAATTTTAACTTTAATATTAAGTCTTTGTATGTGAAATTTTGAAAAATATTTAAAAAATGTAAAAATAAATTTTTAGCTAAAGTTAAAAAAAATTAGGGGTTTTCTGGATTATTTGAGATTGTTTAGTTAGCTAAAAGTAACACACTCTAAAAAAATCTCATTAAAATATTCCTTAATTTCCGAAAAATAGCACTTTTTCGATTTTGACAATTTCGAAAAACTCCATTTTCTAAACAAGTAAACATCACTCGGTATATAGGATAGGAGCGAAATAGGTTTTTAGACAAGCACAAATTATTGAAGTAAAGTTTTTTTGAAAAATCAAAAATAAAAAAATTTCCCATATTATGCCGACTCTTTGGCGGACACTGTATATGAATTCCGTTGAGTTTCCTATATCGGAAATTCAATTTCAATGTTCTGCTTCTTCTCCCGAAGGCACGAATAATTTACTTTTACCTTTAATTTAATGTAAACTCAACTGTACTGCTAATCTGCATTAATTTTCAGATTGCAGTTTCCTAAACTATAGTGTGATCAAAAATTATTTTCATCTAGTATGGCTATGGAATAGTTACTACTTATGAATGCAACTAGAACTCACTTAAAAATCAAATCTCAAGTTTGATATTTAAGTGTAAACATAGTTGCATTCATAAATTAAGAACTATTCCATAGCCATACGAGATGAAAATAATTTTTGATCATACTTTATATTCGGGAATGCAACAAATGTTCTTTTGGCTATCTTTTTCTTCTTCTGATTTTGATTCCTACTTTACATCTAGGATCTGTGTATACCTAATTTAATTTAAATTATACTGCGTCATTGAATTATTGTGGTACCTACTATAATCCCCGTACCTATGTAATTTTATTACCGTGCAGCGTAGATTGTATCTGTGCACCGTTAAAAGCTCTGGCATACAAGAGACAGAATTAATTATAAAGAAGCTCAGCAAGCTGACAGCATTCCTTTACTGTAGGCACATAAAATTCCGGTCCTTTACTTAGACCCTGACTTTATTCAAATGAGTGTAAACAATTTTAAATTGAAGCCTCCAATAGACACTTAGGCAGCGATGAATAAAACATTGTATTATAATCTGGTCGCCGTTCAATTACTTAATTGTGGCTCAGACATTTCCATTATGATATCGAAATTGAGTCGTAGTGATGGCTTCATTAACGCAAGAACGTTAAAATGTGAAACTGTTAACGAATAAAACGAATATGAACGGGTCAATTAAGTAATTGAACTATTGTACTGCGTCCAGCTGCATATATTAAGTTAAGCCAGGGTATTAATCATGGTAGCATAGAAGAAACTAATCATCTATAACAGAATTATTTTATTAAATCAGCATCACCATAATTTAATTTGTTTCGTGAGACCATACTCGCAGAGTTTTATCTTGTTATATTTGATTAAAAATATTTGTTTCGTACAATTATAAATTATGTAATTTCATCATAACTGTGTAGTTTCTACTAGACATTTAGTAAATCCGAATAGAGGATGTATTTCGGTATCAATCAACAAGATGACAAATTTATTACATTACAGATTCACATGTCACTTTGTAAACACGCGTAAGTAATCACTAGTTGTTACATAATTTGCTGCGAAGGTTTAAATTTGTGTAGTTTCTATGTCGAGTAAATACAGAAAGTAAATAGATGAAAGTTAATGAGTTTACTTAGAAAAGCATACCATAAAGAGAAAGCATGAAAAACACAATTTTCTAATTTTTCCAATTACAATTCTAATGTTTAGTTTTCTTTGAATTGGTTTTTGAGTTGCATGCAAGAAAATGTAGGATTGAATAATTTCTGTCTGCGTTAAAACTTGGATTTTATTTAAACATGTGACCTCTACTAATACGAATCATAAATTACAGAAACCCAAAAATCAAAATGCAGAAATACCAGATACGTGTTTCATTAGAGTGAAATGTTCTTCAGGCTAAAATTAAATATCATGGCGACCCGAAAGTGACCAAAAGCAAAATAGGTAACCTAGCCACTAACAAACCTCGTTAACAAGTGACTTTCAATGTAAATAAAAACTAATTTAATCAGGGGGACCACTGGAAGGACATAAACCAATTATTTTAACTACATGTCTCAAACGTGGGAGATAAAAATAGACACAGCTGCTTAGAACGTCTCTAGACACAATACTCGGTGGTAAATTTAGAAGGTGTCCGATAACACTAAGAATCTAGTTCATGCCTGTAATATTTATACAGGACTATCGCAAGGATTAGATGTTTGTGGTTTGTTCAAGTATTTGAAAATTCATAAACCTTCAATAATATTAAATTCAAAGACTGGAATATTTACCTCTATATCAAGTAGTAGGTTAGGTTTTGTTTGTTGTTTGACACAGATTGACGTAAAACTTAACCAGCAAATCTCGAATTTGACATAAACTGACAATACACTTCAGTACTGCCAAACGTATAACACATATCACAGCCTGCCCTAATTGGTTTTTTATTGATCTGTTGTTATAACATGTGAGCAAACGAAAATGAAATAAAGCTTGGCTTTGAAATATTTGTTGTATGAATAATATGTTGGTGGCACTGTAAGTCTACGTCAAACTCAAGGTTAGCAGGTTAGGTTTTGCGCCAGTCTGTGTCAAAACTGACGCAAAACCTAACCTGTTAACCTTGAATTTTCCATTTTTAATTTGGCTATGCCTGACAGTAGACATATTCTATGCAATCCAGGTTATCTACAGTAACATTCTGGCGAGTGTTTTGGTAAACAACTACGTAATAATATATAAATAATATTTCTTTTTATTATTATTCTGTTGGCCATAGATTTTAAGTATCGTATATTATTTTTACTGAATATATTTTATTTTACTAAACATTTTTTGTATTGCGGTCTCTTTATTTTATTTACTAGAGATACGGTTTTTTTACTGAAAAAATTACTTATGGTTTTAATATAATAATGCGCATTTAATTCGTTGCCTTGCTTTATTGAAAATTAAACTTCTTACTATCACTTTTATTTTTTGAATGAAACATATTATTTGTACTAAGCACTCTGTATTTTTCCTAAACATCTATAATTTTTACTGAAGATTATTGTTTTCTTACTGATTGTCTACTATTTTTACCAAAAGATTATTATTTTACTAAACATCTATTATTTTACTAAACATTTATAGTTGTTACTGAACGTTTAACATTTTTACTGTGCATTTATTATTTTTATTGAACATTTATTATCTTACATAACATATATTAGATTTACTTGACACTTATTATTTCTACTGAGCAAATGTACTTGATGTTTTAATAAAATACTGTGCATTTAATTTGTTGCCAAAAAAAATATATATCATATAAAGCTTTTGCTCAGGGCACATTTAAGAATTTAGGTTTATATAGGCGGAAGGTGTTTGATCCCCCCCCCCCTCCAATCATGAATAGAATGCGCTCGACCCCCGGCGCAGCCGCCCAGCCGCAGTCTCCTGAACAGATTCATATAATTACAGAATTAACAGAATTAATATTAATAAAATTTAATAGTATGGCTTCAAACTTTCTCGAGATAATAACTGCTTGTATGCTGTTTTTGACTGTTACGGTGGCAATAGCAGAAAGAAGCTTTTCAAAATTAAAACTTATATAAAACTACTTAAGAAGTGCTATGACACAAGAACGGTTCTCGGATTTAGCATTATTATCTCCCGAAGAGCTTAAAAAATTAAAATAATCTCCAAATATGGAACGTCTTATAAACATTTTCGCCGAGAAAAAAGTTCGGAGATTAACTCTGTAAATAATTATTATTTACATTAACCTTGCTTCTTGTCATTTAATATTTACTTGATTCTTACTTATGTAGATATATGTAAACTGTAGACTATGATTTAAACCCTTTTTTCAAGTAATATGTCCGTTAGTAAAAATATATAATTAAATTTAACGTTTCAATTAGTTTTTATAATTATATTTCGTTTCGTTAAAAAATAAAAATTGAGTTCCTATTTTTATAGGTTTATTTGATAATACCCTGATGGGGTAGGGTGGGGGGTCTAGAGACCCTGTATACAAAGTAAGATAATATACAGGGTCTCTAGGGGGCCCACTTGGTAGTTTATGATACAGGCCCCGCTGATCTCTAGCTACGCCTGGCACCTCTTTTTGCGAACGACGCTCGAAGGAATTTTCTATTTCCAAAAAGCGCAATAATAAGAGCGTGCCTAAATCTTGAAGTTGCCGTCATTCTGATATCAACCTTACGCTGAGGCGAATGTGCTACGGGATCAAACGAGGCCTACTATAAGGATTTTATACTCCTGATTCCCGAAGTAGGCTATGCACTTTTACTGCAATTTTTATGCGAACAAATGCTGTGCACGCTCCGATTCGTTAAGGCCCGCTCTCCAACTTAGGGTAAGCTTTTATATGTTAATCAGTGTCTGTACTAATTGTGGGAATTAGGCCTCTATCTTCTGCGAAATATTTACCGCGACATTGTCCCATGGAAGTCATTCGCTGAGCCACAATTGCTGCGCGTGCTTCCAAGGTCGTTTCCCGCGATATTCTTCACCCTCTGTTGCTGCCTCTGAGAACACTAGAAGGAATTCCCCATTAAATAGCAGTAAGTGCATAACTCAGCGGTTTATTTTTGTCGATAAAGGTAGATTTGTCGGCTATACATTTTACGAGGTGATAAAACAAAGGCCTTTGGGATAATCATGTTATTTCATTAGCTTTCATCAGACGTTATTTCGTTATTATATAAGGAACGGCTGAAAATGGCAAACAGTGTGTACCCTGTAATACCATCGCTGAGCGCAGTGCGACCTTAAACGCCTGACATCTTCAATTATCATTTTAACAGTTTGCAAGCCGGCGGACATGCGTTCTCTCGTTATCATTAATTGTTGGCCTGTTTGCATAGCATTCTAGATACCGATTTTTAGTAAGTTGATTATCAACTGTGACATTATTGTATATGAATTGCGGGCGTTCTTTTATCAGCTCAGCTGACGTCAGAAACCTTAATGTGTGTGTAATTTTTCAAATTTTAATAACAAATATGACAATTGTCTGTCTGTTTGATTTGGTTTAACTTCAAACGTATTAATTGCCGCTGTAGTGCGCCAGGTTTTTACCTGGAATCAATTTTTCATTGTTTAATATTTCTTATATAATTACAATTGTTTATTGCGACACTGTTGGTCAATATTAAATTCTATTAACTGTTACTGGTATATTTCCTTTGATTATTTAGACTACGACCCTGCATGAATCTGCTCGTATTCTTTTTTGAGATTTAGGTTGAGGTAAGAGGCTTACAAGATAGGTGATGATTTGATCTGATTGCTAGATCTGTGTGTATATTGAGTTTAACGACTGGCGCCCATTTGTATAAAATTTATGAAGTTTTTTGTTACCTCAGAAACCGCTACTTGTTCCTTATTCACGCCATATTCTACCGAGGGTTAGAGCTGGCTAGGGCTGTGCTACCCTTCGTTTAAAGGGGGTACACTATTATGAGTAGGTAATCATTTGTGCGAGCAAGGTGAGGTCGCCGTAAGTATTAATATTATTTTTTGCATTAAAGCGCTATGTAGTTAGTTTCTAATTTGTAACAATTGAAAGTTGTTCATTTCTATTGATTAACCACTGAGGTTTTGTGGGAACAAGAAGTGTAAATATTGTTGATGAGTTAAACACAATGTTTTTTAATTTAGTCTATAATCTGTTCGCTAAAATTTGTAAACACGAAATATCGTAATGGTTTTTGGTAACCCATTTCAAATACATGTACGTATTTAAAAAGTTTGAAGAAAACATAAAATGTAAAAAATCTGTAAAGGGCTTTACTCATAACTTCCCTAGCAACTGGACGTTGTGACACTAAATTATTATAAAAGTCAAAGGAAACTAGGCGTAAAAATATCTTTACTGTCCTAAAACTTCTGAAACAATATAAGGAAACGCTTGGTAATGCGAATTACATCAATTTTCAAATATAAAACATCACTGGCGATCGAATTCGAACGGCAGCGGCTGCGAATACGATCCCAACGTTTGTCAATATGCTGCATCGCCCGTTCCCTACATGCGCCACGGAGCACTCCCCGCGTCCTTGCGTAGCCGCTGCCTTAAATAGAACGCATTTCTTGTTAACCCCTTTTTCTGTTGTATTGTATTTACGCTGTATCTGTTAGATCCCATTTTCGTAAAGGCAAAGCCTGCGCTATGTGTAAATTGTTACTTTTTTTATTTCTAAGTTTAACTAAAAATAACAAATAAACTAAATTTTATTATTTTAATGTGCGCACCCTGTATATATTTGTCTGAAATTTTCTCTATTTCATGCCAGGTAGATGTATATGCAAAACGGGATTGAAAAAACCTGTTTTTCGTCATATGGAGGCTCTGATTTTTTGCGATTACAATATTTTCTTCGTATTTTAAACGAGAAAAGTGAAAAGACAGATATTAAATAAAAATTATGATGTCGCACAATTAAAATAAATCAATTGAAATTGAAAAACGGGGACTACCACTTGAGTGCAAACATTTTAAACCTCGACAACTTTAGAATTGGTGTCTTACGTTTCTAATTGATAGCTCAAATTCAATCGTGCCATTATAGAATGAATTAAAAATATAATCCCTGCGGGAAATAATACCAAAGATTACAGAAATTCTGTAATCTTTGATAATACCAGAAGATAGCTTCCTAGTTGCCAGCATCTTCAACTGCAACCTCGCTAGTTACATTCTGCGGATTTTTAACCACCCACACATGAAGCTCAAAAAGACTAAACTTAGATGAACCTCATTCGCAGGACAAACGCAAATATCAAGATTTACTGGGCTTGAGTAATTGTGGCCGTCGTACTTTATTACAGTCGTCGAGTAAATACAAGTGGAGTTTTAACCTACGATTGAAGTTCAGAAATAACTAGACGAAACAGCCTAGAAAAACAGTGCGGTGTAACATAAATTACATGTACTAATGCATTTGTATGCCATGTTATCATACATAATACTACGGGTGAAATATATGTGCATTATTGTATTTTTGCCAGAGCCGGATTTAGGCATTTTGACGCCTGGGACAAAATAAAACCGTCGTTCAGTTAATGCGCTATATATGATGTCCTTTAATTTCATTTACAGAAATGCAGGTGTATACAACAAAATACTAAGAGATATAGTCAGATAAGCACTTGCAAGTCCCCTTTTGCTTCAAAACCTTAATTTCAACGCTAGAAGTCGTGAAATATATTCTTCCCAACATTTAATTTTTGAACATAATTCAATAGTGTTTAAGTTTATTCCTATGTAACATAAAGCTTTTTGGCATGTTTTATCAGATTTTCACGGCTCACTGTTGAAATGTTTTTGCCAAATAGAAAGGGGTACGGAAACGGGTGCGTGGATGGTTGATTGTGCTGAAATTTTATATTGGCCGCAACTATTCTCATGTTCACAACGGTAGCGGGTAATTTGTTTATAGAATTCGATAAAATATTCCAGTCAGAATAATAACTTTTGTAACGAAAATGAAAACTGGTAAAATTAACTGTACAGAAATTCAAGAAATCTGTAAAGGGCTTTACTCAGAACTTCCCTCGCAAGCGGAAGTTGTAACACAAAATTAAAGGAAACTAGGGGTAAATAGTACTTAACATTACAAGCCAGGTAAAACAGGTTTTACTGGCGATAGGATTGGGATGACTGGCGAGCCGTTAGGCGAGCCTGTCATATCCTTGAGCCAGTAAAAATGGTTACCTGGCGTGTATTGTTGAATGTTTTATTTGTTCCTCACTTGTAAATAACTAGAAATTCACCATTTATTCAAAATGTCAAACTGACAAGCAACTAAATTAATCAATATGACACATACTAAGGAAGACAACTCTGGCTTTGCACGCTATCATTTATCTATGAGCACGCTTGTAAACTATAACTGGCTAGCCAGTAAAAAATTTACTGGCTAGCCAGTTAAGAAACATTTTCAAGTACCAGTATGGCTACCCACATAACCATCCAAGCGGTATGGAAATTATATTTTTGGATAATTGGTGTTTAAATGAAGTAGTAAACAAAAATTGAAGCTTGCCGCTATTATTTTTTTTTACAATAAAAAAACTACCAGTTTGGCTTAGTATGGCGGCCCTTTATACCCTTCCTATCAGTATGACACAAAATTTTCGTCTGGGTTTAGGGACCTTGCCTATCGATTAAAACTAAAATTAGCCTTGCCGCTTTAAAAAAAATATATTGAATTTTAATAACAATTTTCCAAAGCCGCCGTTAATATTTGCAACCGCAGTTCGGCTGCCATACTTGCGTTTTTGACACCTACTTGAGCAATATAAAAAGGTTTACTACCTACGAAGCTTGCCGCTATGACTAGTAATTCGGGTGTTATGGGCTCTTGGTCTAGTAGGTAATGCGCATTACATCAATTAGTAAATAAAAAAAAATCGACTTCCTTCAAAAAATCGCTTTTGAGCTATAACAGATGGGCAGACGGACATACAAACAGACAGGCCGGCAGGCAAGCAGACAGACGGACAAACAGACAGATGGACAGACAGACAGACGGCATTGAGACGTTTTTCGTCATTAGGGACCCTAAAAGAACTAAAGGTCCCTATATGTAGTTTCAATAAAAATTATTATTTATTATTTTTCTTCGTTCCTTTACTTGAATTTTTTTAGTCAACGACACTATTTTCTTCACTAAACGTTTATAATTCCCCTGCTTTGTTATTCTTAGATACGATTATTGTTTCATTCCATGGCCTGTCGATTTTTATTTCAATATGAGCAGTACAAAATCTTAAACGTAATGTGCCTTAAATACTAAAATATTTGCTAATTTTGTACAGGCTCTCCACAGATACACGATTATATTTAAGAATAGTAGAGTATAAAGTTTACTAAAGCTTAGTGAAAAATAGTGAGTTTCGTTGACGTAATAATAAATTTCAATTACAAAGCGAAGAAAAGTAAAAATTAATATCTTTATAGACACTTTATATTTGAGCTTAACTTTTAAATACAATAATATTTAACTCATGATTTTTTTAAAATGTTTCGAAATAAAGGTAGTTTACTCTTTTTGCAATTAAAGGATAATAGTATATTATGATACTACTGTATAAGTACGCCTTTAAAGCACATGCGACGAGTTTAAGAGCACGATGCTAAGCGGAGTGCTTTTAACGTCGCTCAAAAATAATGTCTAATTAGTAGCCCCTCAATGAGAATTCTGGTAATGATGATAAAATTCTATATTTCTAAAAAGATGCTATGACATGATTCTGGATTCGTAAAATTAAAGAAGATAAAAACTGAAAACAATAAATTCATAATATTTTTGAAGTATTCAACAAAAGAAAAGGGAAAAAAACTTTGAGGACAAATGCGTAGTTTACAGTGTGTCTCGTAAACGACAAGAGCGAGATTCGATTGAATTAAACAAATGTCCAGCATTCCAAGTGCTACTGTGATGCATATTGAAATCCTAAAATTTTGTTTCATTTTCACTATAGTAAACAATAGAATAATGGTTTAATTCCACTATTTATTAACGATAGTACATACAACAGCACTCTCATAAACAAATTTCAAATCTGAACTCAAACGTTTATAGTCTTCTTAGTTTCAAACTAAGTATTCCCATTAATTTCAATTTTTAAATGGCCATCAAAGGTGCTTCATTCTATGGAGTCACTTTTCCTCTTTCTATGATGTGCTTCTTTTGTAAATAACAACGTTAGAATGGAAACAACTATTTTTGCGTAGCAAGCCACTGAAAACTATTCAGTAAATCAAAGGGAGGAAAATAATATTAGTGGAAAGATGTCCATGTTAAATGAATGCCACAAAATAAAATGAAATTGGGCAGCTCACTTAAATGCGTATAACTTAAAAATACATTCTCACAGTAGCCGTATTCTAAAGAAACATAATTTTCAATATATGTTTTTAAATTAATAAAGTGTGTAAGTACCTGAATGTTTAAGTGCATAATTTAAAACTACTTTTTCGTGTTGTTTCAAGTGATTATTGTTTGTAGCACATTGATTAATTTGTATCTACATCCATACATAATTTCAGTTTTATTCTGCATGAGACTTACTTTTCACGGAGTAGAGTTTGAGGTTAGGAATTTTTATATTGTGCTGCAACTCAAAAATACCGGATTACAACCATAAACAAGTTAATAATTAAAACGAGAATTAAATGATGATACTAAAAATAGATTATTAGAACAGAGTAAAAACAATACTGTTAGAGTTGATGGAATATGGGAAAACAGCAGTAAGAGAGCAATACGAAAAAGTAATAAATAATAGATTGGATACAGAAGTACTGAATGATAATACGGAAAAAATCGGAAAATATACTAATAGTCAGAAACACAACAACCCAAATCTTTACGCAGAAAAAGAGAACAACCAACAAAAAAGGTAAGACTAGGAGGGCGGAAAAGCAGTAACAGAAAAGGAAAAGCCGAAATTAGAAATATTATCGACACAAACAAATGAAACCATAGTAAAATATAAGGAGAAATAGAAAATTGCAAAAACTATGTGCCGATCGAAGAAAACAGATACAAACTAGATAGAATATGGGGTTCTAGGTAAATTGCTCGAATGCAATTGCTCGAAAACTAATTGCTCGAAATCAGTTGCTCGAAAGTCAATTGCTCGAATGTGACTTTGCTCGAATTGCAAGTTTCTCGAACACCAATTGCTCCATTACCTGTTGCTCGAAAAAAATAAAGTTGTGAAATAGCATTAACTCGAATCAGTTAATATCAAATATACAAAAACACAAATTACAAATTATAACCTTTATTAATAAAAAATAGGTAGGTATAGGTATGTGATTAAGTTAAAAATTATAAAAACCAAATATTATATGTTTTTAATATGATATGTGCTATTCCACGGACATAATCATAGATATTTCTGTCATGTCCACAATTATTCACTAATCTTAAAAGTCTCTGTACACTATCACGATATATTCTTTGACTTATGGTGTGTTGTTGACCGCTGGCATATTGTTCTACTCGTAATTCGTTCAAACTCTGCTCCTTTTTTAATGCCGAAATAAATTTACAGATGTTAAGACCACATAAATTCGAGCAAAACATTTTCGAGAAATTGCGGTTCGAGGAACTTGAATTTCGAGAAAAGTTACATTCGAGCAATTTGATTTTCGAGCAATTGATTTCGAGCAATTGCATTCGAGGGATTTGAGATTCAAACTTAACCCTAGTAACCCCAAAACCGGGTCAAAAATGACCCAGGATTCAAATTTTCTTGTACCATTTTTTTTCAGATGCTATTACGTCGTTTTGCTTCTAGATATGCTATTCCTATGCTGTCTGTCACCGTATGCCATAAATAAAAATTTACAAAACGGTACCTGAAATTTTTTATTACTTTCTTTGCGTAAAGGGTCAATTTTGACCCATTTCGGTACTTCGCGTGTTGTAGTCAATTAATGTTTTATGCCTGCTCGTACATGTCGCTGCATGCATGAATTTCATTGTAAAGTGCCGTCTGGCGAATTTTGCCTGTTAGTGCATGTGCATGCATGAATTTTATTGGTAAAAAATGTTTGAGGAATTTACAGGAATTATACATGTTTGTCGTATGTCTATATAAAAGCAGGGTTCAAAATTTACTTTCAGTTTGCTGTTACCATTTGGTCATAATAAATCCAAATAAAATTCCGCTAAGTGACGAGCAACTAGCTAAGCTTTTAGAATAAAGTGATTATAGTGACGAAGACGTTTCTGAAGTGTGCAGCGAAGTAGACGATAATAAAGAAGTTGAGAGAATCGGTGACAGTGAATTTGGAAGTGAAGTTTCCGATTCTGAAGACGCGGATGATGAACTCGTTGCTGGAGCTAATAATGAGAAAATAGATGGGAGAATGTGGACATATGTGTCCGATACAAAAAGGAAATCTAAACAAGTGAATATACTTCTTGAAAAGGAAGGACTTCCACAATGCAGTATGAATGTACAGTCTGTTCTCGATGTATTTTCGCTTTTTATTTATTATGTATGCATGATAAATATTAAATATAAGAAACGTATTAGATATTTTATATATGTAAGAAGGGCAAAAATGTTTTAAACAATTATAAATAGCAAAATTATACAGTGGGTCAAAAATGACCCATTTTGGTACTTGGCGTTCTCTCAATTTTGTGGGGTTACTAGGGTTAATAGGGAAAATATTAAAAATTACACGGAGATGAGCAGAATACTTTGAGAAAGTCCTAAGTATGGCAAAGGAGGACATCGAGATAGAGAGTGAGATATAAGTTCATATGCAGGCACCTACAGTGGAACAAATAGAGACAATTTAAAAAAATTAAAGAACAAGAAGAGCCTAGGTGAAGATAGCATACAAGCCGAAATTATTATACGGAGCAGAGAAACTTCCTTAAAAAATATGCGTAATAATACAAGAGATCTGGGAAACCGAAGAAATGCCAACAAAATAGACTGAGGCGATCCCGTACCCAATATTTAAAAAGGGTGATAAGACTCGTTGCAATGCTACAGGCGAATCGCTTAGCTAAATGTGGCGTATAAAAACTTAGCAACTTGTATTGAAGAAGCGTTAAATGAATATTCGAAAAAAGGACTCAGAGAATACCAGGGTGGCTTTAGAAGCACCAGCTCAGTAACTGACCAGATCTTCAGGATGAAGCAGATACATACAATATGGTATGAACGTAAAATAGACTTAGATGTACTCTATATTGACTTTAGACAAACTTGCGATACCATCAACGGAAGCAAAATGTATGAAGCATTGACAGAGCTAGCAATTCTAAGATTACCTTAAATAGGACAATAAAAAAGATGGAAGTACCTAAAGAAATATCAGAAAATGTTCACGTAAACAACGGACTTTGTTATTTAAACTGGCCTTGGAAAAATAATAGAGAACAACGAACAACTAACCAAGAAATGATGGATCTGTATAAAAATACAAATTTTGTGGAAGCAGTCGAAGGAAGACGAACGAGATGGTTAGGACAAATCGCGAGGATGACAGAAGACCGAACGCCGAAGAAACTTCTCGAGTCCACATCTGATGCAAACGAAAAGAAGACCTCGCACCAAATGGAAGGGAGCTGTCGAGCAGGATCTAAAAAGCCTTGAAATTAGCAGATGGAAGGAAACATCACAGAACAGGAAGAAGTGGAAAACTATAGTAAAGTAAACTATGAGCAAGAGCGTAGTGCTGATTTATATTATATATGCCGAATAACGAAAACAGAAAGATTCAGTTTTTTTCACTCTCGTGCTGAAAACATTCTGAAATTCCAGTGTGGATTATAGTAGCACTTGAGACGCAAGTCTATTTCTTACGTTTACACGATCACAATGTTGAACGAATTGTTCGAAACGCACTGTATATTGCATTATGGGATCTTAAAATTCTGCACTTAATGACTTATTAGTTCCAATACAAATCTGAGATGATAATCTCGTTGACTGAATTTTATCTTTTTATACTTAAATCCGATTAATTCAGCTGCTCTGCAAAACTTCCCAATTAATTAAAAATACTTACCGTTGTCAAATCACATTATTGCTTTTATAAAACCGTGTCAAAAGTATTAGAGTTAATACAGAAGCAATATAGATAGCTCTCGACTTGCAGCAGATCTAAAGATCAATCCATAAGAGGATTAGCTCAGAAGTCTCTACGTGAAGGCATAATCCAATTAAGCGATAAACTAGAGTTGATGAAAAACAGAATTGCGACCTTTCCCCGTAAAATATCGGCTGAAGAGATAGCAATATTCGTAATAAATGTGTTTATATTAATCCAGATTTTTCTAACAGCTGTTACTTGGGTACAAAGTTATATCTTTAAAAAGTCGCAGTTGAAAAGTGCTATTCTTAACTATAAGTTCGTATAAATCGCTTTTAATTCCTTTTCACAAGGGATTTCAAAGACATTTAAACTTCTAAATATATTTTAAGGTACGCATTCATAACGGAACAAATAAAAATTCTGAAAATGCCTCGCCTTTTAGTGTATCTATAATACTTCATGGTTGGAATAGAAGATCTATAATACAACATTTAATTTTAAATATGCCCCAAATAATTCTCGTTTTACCTTGTAAGCCTCATTTTCCTACAAAATATTTAGCCTATACTTTGCGAATCTACATTTTTTACTTTTTTTTAACACAGTATATAGGTATTCAAAATGCAAACAGTAAATTGATTAGTTTTAAAGATGTGGTATTACAATTTTATAACACACAAATTCAATATCACAGTACTATAAACAGTTGTTGAATCCATTACTTTTATTATGAAGTTAGGCTGAAAATACGCGAATGCACAAATAGCCTTGAATATCTGGCACAGATATAAGTGCAAGGCAGACTGCAATAATATCAACTTAATATTATGTCAAGAACTTAAAATAAGTGAGTCGTCGTCTTCAAAAATATACTTCTAGCCCTGAAAGTTCATCGACATCCTAACAAATACTTTCTGCTAATAGGAAATTAATTATTGCGAAAAACTGAATTTGACGTTTGCACGTTTCTCATCTCTGAAAAATTAAGAACGCCATGAAATTTTTGTGAATTCTATGGAATTCTACAGAAATGTACGAGTACTCATGTTTATTTTAGTTCTTCTGCTTGTGTTTATGGAATAATTGGAAATTACATTTTCAGTTTCTTCAGAATATTTCAAAAAATATGCGTAGCGTGATCTGGTGCAAGAGCCATTACCTTTATGGGCAATTTCACACCCTGACGGTTGGTTGCGAATAGCTATGAAGACTCTCCTTTGATTTGTTACGAAGCTCGTCAAGGTATTTTAAGAATATTCTAAATCACTTTAAAACTCTGAATTTCTTCGCCTTTCTAGCTTTTTTCGTCATCTTATTAGGCATGGAGCAACAATAGCGCAAAATGTGGTGTCTTACAGAAACATTGAAACATTAAATGTTGAAAAACAAGGCGTCAGCTCTCCGGCGTGACGTCTCAAAGCTCGATAAATGTAATCATTAGCCAATTCGACCTAGCTGTGCCGACGTCACGCCAGGAAGATCAGGCGTTGTTCGTCAGGTATTGTCCTTGGTCTTTACCGATGCCACGATTTTCACCATTCCTGCTCCAAATATTCGGATTGGTTGATAAACATTTGAAAACAAAAAATTATATTTTTACACAAATCATATCGTGGGCTTAATACTACAACTAGGTAACTTGATTTTTATGGTAATCGAGTTACATACTACTTAGTAACTCTCTAAGTCAGCTCTGTCTAACACAACAACTGGATAAGTCGTAGGACATTCCAATTGGGCGCTGTCACAATGTTTCAATATAGGTATCTCTTAAATAAGCGAAATTTCTTGCTGCTAAAACTAGGTATTTTGAGTTGTATAGTTGTTGCAGTACAGAAACCTTATTTGGACGAGTTATCCAGTTGTTCAATTATATTGTAAACAGCCGTGATTACACATGTGCTTATGTGCGGTTTAAAATATACCCAATAATAATATGGCTTCTAGAAGTAAAAGAATACTAGCATTAGCCCTTAAAAACTATGAAGCTCAAACAGGTAAGTGGGTCTTTATTTTATACTTTGATTTTCTTCGAGAATTAGATCAACATTAAATTAATTGTAATTTGTAGGTTATGTGTTCATTTTACTGCTCTGTTTATTTACTTTTTACGTAGTTTTATAGTATTGTTCTGGGTTTTTGAAGTGTTTTTATTATGTTTGTTGCAAACCAGATGAATTTCGCATGTTACAAATACTATAGCACTGTAGTTTTATGCTATATCTCCAAACATGTAAATTCGAGTTATCTAGTTGTTGTATTGAGGTGACGAATTAAGTTAACTAGTAGTACATCAAAAGACTTTTAACTTTTTTTCAGATGCGGACACTGCAATGCCTGGCACATCGGGTCTAGGTCTGTGTGTTGAAAATGAATCAGATGCTGAGCCGTTTTCTCCTGCTGTCTCAGAATATTCTCCTTCTTCCGAAAGTGATGACACCGATGAAGATTCAAATAAAGGTAGTAAAACCTCTGCCAAATCGCCAGAAATGCAAGTGCAAAATGAAACCATAGAATCAGAATGCTTAGTAGAAGAAACACAAGATAATGAAGTATAGGATCCTCAACTAGTGTTAGATGGAATGGAAGAGACTCCTACAAGAACCAACAAACCGAGAAAGCGACTAAGACAGCCTGAAAAATGGAAGAGAAATATTTCAAAAACCAAGAGACAACATGGGGAAGCGTATATTTCCTCTAGAAAAAAATTTGTTCCTGGAGCATGCATGCGTGATCCGTGTACATTAACATGTCGAAAGAAGTGTTATCAAAAATTTTCTTATGAAGAGAGACTTTCTATTTTTAGAAGGTACTATGATTTAGAAACTTACGAGCGAAAACGAGACTTTATTCATAGCAACACAAAAAAAATTGAAAAGAAATATGCTACTAAACAAGCATCAAGACGTAACTTCACTATCTTTTTTTATTTGCCAAAAGAAACAAACGAAAAAGTTAAGATTTGCAAGACTATGTTTTTAAACACGCTTGGCATTCGTAAGGGTGTTGTTGACATTGCCATGACCAAAAGAAGCAAAGAAAATACAAGCGAACCTGATAAAAGAGGTCGACATATAAAAAAACAAACAACTCATGAAATCGTCAGTAGTGTGCGAAATCACATTGAAAGGTTTCCGGTTGTTGAATCACATTATTGCCGATCCGACTCAAAACGTAAATATCTCGACCCTTCACTTAACATCAATCTAATGTATGAAATGTACAAACAATCGCGACAAGAACATAATTTGGATGTGGCAATACCGTCTGCATACCGAAAAATTTTTAGTGAACAATACAACCTTGGATTCCATCGTCCCAAAAAGGACCAATGTCGAATTTGTATGAATTACAAAACCTCTGGTGCCAACATAGAAGGATTTGAAACAACTTATCAATCTCATCTTGTGGCAAAAGATGAAGCTAGACAAGAGATGAGAAATGATAGGGAACGTGCGCAAGAAAATCAAAATTTTGTAAGTTGCAATTTTGACCTACAGCAAGTTCTATTGGCACCAACAGACCCTACAAATAATGCACTCTTTTACAAGCAACGGTTTAAGTCTTTTAATTTTACAATTTACAATGCTGCTTCAAAACAAGGAGATTGTTTTATGTGGACGGAGGTTAATGGCAAAAGAGGAAGTTGTGAAATAGGAACCTGTTTATACAAATATTTTCAATCACTTTCTCCAGAAATTAGCCACATTTCATGTTTCAGCGATCGATGCGGCGGACAAAATTTAAATAAATTTGTGGCAGCAATGTGTTTGGCTGCAGTACAGGAGCTGCCACATTTGCATACCATAGATTTAAAGTTCTTGGTGGTTGGTCATAGCGAAATGCAGTGTGACTCCATCCACTCAGCTATAACCACTGAGCAGCATAGAGTGGGGAAAATAAATTGGCCGGCAGACTGGAAAACAATAGCCCGAAGTGCGAGAAGAAAAGGCGAAAAGGCGATAAGCCCTACGTTGTCCACGAGATGACATTTGAGAGTTTCACAGATTGGAAGTCCTATGTCGATAGCAACTTGACTGTTCGAAAAGAAGATATAAATGGTAAAGCGGTAAGCTGGCAAAAATGTGTTGGCTAAATTTTACCAAAGAGCGTCCATTTGTTATAAGATTTAAAGAGATGAATTTTAAAGAAGAATTCAGAAGCCTTGATTGTACCAAAAGAACAAGGAACAAGAGTGATTTTTGAGCGCGGTTGAAAAAAAGCCTTTGTATGTGGAGGCATTACCAATATCGAAAGAAAAGTATATCGATTTAAACTCTCTGTTTACATCTGTTCCTCCTGCAATAAGTTCAGAATACAAACCATTTTATGAAAATATTCCCCACAAGGAAAATAAAAAATCTAAAAATTGCAAGAACCCAAGAATCTGGATCTGAGAGTGATTAGTTAGTTATTTTGTATTTTTTAAAATGAAAAATGTTTATTTTTATTACATCCTACTGTAAAACTATTAATCTGTATGTTTTTCGAACTGTTTTTTTTTTGTATTGATAAATTAAACAAATTTTTCTAGAATTTTACTATTTTGTTCTCTTATTAATAAATATTTCATAAGTAAATTTATGCGTTGTTTTTATTAACAACTAGGTAACTGGTTAAAATATGAATTTAGTTATCAATACCACAACTGGATAACTTATTTTGACTTAAAACTAATAAAAAATCTAGGAAGAAATCATTAGATATCGAAAAATTACGTATTTTTCAATAACCAAACACAATATTGGCAAATAATTCAAAAGCAAACAATAACTAACGATCATGCAAAAATATGGAATATTTTCAAATGCAATTTCCCCAACAATGTAAATTTTCGAGATACCTAGTTGTAGTATTAAGCCCACGATATTACGTTAAAACTGTAGATGCACAATGAAATTGTGTATTATTTTAATTGATTAGGTAAAAAATGTACGGTGTACATACACAAAGTTGAGCAATTCTGATGGCTGGGAAGTCAAATACAAGTTTAATCCAACTTATAGCAATTTTCTAGTTTGAATTTTTCAAGAATTCCTCTTAAATACTCCCAATTTTGTTCAAAACCAAATCTCACGATGTATGAACAATAAATATAAAAATTTCGACACCAATTTTGTAAAAAAAGATATATGGCTTTTTTAATCCGCCACAGTTCCATTGTAGGAAGTATAGTTAAAAATACGATACAAGTCAATGACGTTTTTGAGGTAATGACACTGGTTATTTGTATATTTATCACAAATGGTATGCGGCACGCGTACCCTTCAGCCCCATAAGGTGTAGAAAGTTTGTATAAGCGGCGACTGAGTAGTCACTTTTTGGGATTTTTAAACAGTTCTCAATTCTTAGATTTATAGTTCATGTAAATTCCTCAGTGCTACATAAATAAAATTGTTTTCAAAATGGAACCTGAAATAGGTTGTAGTGGCTTACAGATTAAATATCCCGATATGATCGTGAAAGGTGTTGTGAGTCTGTGCAGTTTTTTAACAAAAGCTTCCAGCACCACAATGTTTAGGATACTTAAAGACGGAAAAGTTATCGAAACAAAAACAAAAACTACAAGTCGAAGATCACTTAAAATTGAAGACGATGTAAAACATACGGTGTATTTTTCAATAATGAGGTTTCTAATTTTGAAAAATCAGACATGAGAGTTTGTCAAAAATATCACGTAGTGTGCTGCTCCGAACACCATGTGAGATAAACGTTCGGTATTTAAAAAGAAACCGGAAAAGTGTATTAATCGACAAGAAGAAGATAATAGTTTGGCGAAGAAAGTTTCTAAATGAAATACGTGAATATTGGCGATTGAAGAAAAAATGTTATACTGATGAGGCTTGGCTGAATGAAGATCACAGAGTGTTCAGGGTTTTGCAGGATTTGAACATAAAAAGTTCACGTCAAGCAGTCTATGAAAGCTTCTCAACAGGATAAAAAGTCCCCTGTTGGCAAGGGCCGGCGGTTAATTATAACCCACGGTGGCAGTAATTCCAGGTTTTTTTATCATAGGCTTAATGTATTTAAATTGCATAAATCGAGAGATTACCATGAGGATAAGAATTCCGATGTGTTTCAAACCTGGTTTCCTTCCGTACTGTCGCTTGTGGAACCTGGTTGGGTAATTATAATGGACAATGCGCCATACCACAGTCGACGCTCGCTCAGAAAGCATGCCAACTTCCGAGTGAAAGTGGGACTACTGGACATTGTACGAATAAATAAAACCCAATATATTAAATATAGTAGATGGAATTACGAAAAACCCGGTAGTGTTAAGGTTACCACCAAACCATTGTGAGCTACACGTTATAGAACTGTGTGACATTGAAGGTTTGTTAGAAAAAGTTATTGCCAATGGCAGCAGACACTTGGAGATGGTGTATAGACATGTTGAAAAAGAAGAACAAAAAATGTGAGACTTGGACAAGCGTGTTGAATGCATAGTATAGCCACTTATTATCAACATTAATCCTGACAGTGACAGTAGTAGTGATAGTGATGATTCAGAGTTAATTTCTGAATATGAAGCCCCTTTTGAAGTTTGATATGTACGCTACTGGAATCTCTCTTCTTTCCTCAGGTAAGCAAAGTAGATAAGGTGTCGTCAGTTATGCAAATGGACTATAGTAAAATCAAATCACTTACTATTATTATATTTTAGATCATATCTTGTAAACTGAAAATTGTATCTAGATAGGCATGTAAAAACAATATAATAGTTGTAAAGTGTAGCTTGTTGGGACTCACTGTAAATTATAAATGATAAATGATAATCATAGCCCTGTTGTAGTTGCTCGAACCAGATGTTTAAGGCCAGTAAATCCTTTTATGGAGCTAAAGGAGTGTAAAATAAGCACAAAAAGGTGTAGAAGCAGGTAAGACAAGCGATTTATTCAAATGGATGGCGTATCGCGACCGCAGAGTTGACCTCTAGTGTTATGCAAAATTCCATATTTCAATATTAATGCAGGTTTTATTGTATTCCATCATCACCGTACGCAGCAAAGTACTCGTACGGGCGATCATTTGAAGAAATCTTAAGATTTCTGAAAATAAAGTGACGGCAATTCTAAGGATTCCCTCTTAAAATTCAGAGTGCATTTGTTTTGTTGAGTAACGTCCACAATCCACCATATTAAGTAAAATATCCTAATTTTGATTTGAGATACATGTTTTATAATAAAAACCCGGCGACCATATAAAAAAATCTTATTTTCCTGTAATGAGGAGATAGTTTGAATTATACTACGTATATCAATAGTTATTTATGGTACAAGGGAATAAAGTGATACTTTTGAGCAAAAAGTTTACATTTCGAGCACCAGCGAGTAATGTAAATCTGGGAATTAAAAAAAAACTCTTTACTCACGTGTTCCATATAAGATGTTATCTACAACAGTAGAAATACTGAAATTGGCTTTTAAAAAAATAGCTGTGACACTTGTCACTTAACTACTAGCGCAGTGTATCGTTGCAGGGTTTTCAGCAATATGTAGATATTAACGATTGTAACGATTCTGTTATAAATTTAAATAATAATGCAATTTATTAAAAGTTTTGTGTTGTATTTGCGTTAATTAATTTACTCACTTTAAATTACTGAGGTGTAATGATCATTGAATGAACTTTACTCAATCGAAAAAGCAAGTAAAGCATTCACTTTACTCGCCGTTCATTAATAAACCCGTTTGGGGTTGGAAATTGCATGAACATGACATGACAACTGAGAATAGATGAACTAAATCTAGACATAAGTTCAATAAATCATAGCCAAATCCAAACTGTTTATTAGTTATGTATGGTACAAGTGAATAAAGAGGCATCCCTGAATGGATAAAATCTCTTTATCCACGTGTGGCATATAAAAATGTTCCCAATGCCCATCAAAAGCAATGGACCAATGCTCTTCCCAGTTTCCGATTTTAATTCGAAACGTGGAAACAAACTGGGATGCTATAAGGAACGACTAGAACAAATTGGATGTAGTGTAAGAAATAGTGGAGAAGATATGATATATAATTTCCTTGAACAAAAACGTTTATTCCCGATGAACACGCTTCCATAGAAAAAACCCCTCAGAAAGTGGACCTGAATTAACTCTAACAGAAACGTAAAAAATGAAACATATATGTCGGCAAAATGTAAGAAAATATCGTCAGTGTATTAAAGAGATTCTCCGTAGGAAGTGATACCAGGATGGTTAGAAAAGAAAATTAACAATAAACAGAATGAAGTGGATAAACACAAAAAAAAATTAAATTCACAAACATTATAAGAAAACATAATTGCGTATCAAAATGAAACTGAGGAAAAGCTAGGATCAAAAGGAGACTATAGCAATAAAACTACTGAAGAAATACTCACCATCGTAATATCAGAAATCCGTCAAAAATTACAAAATAGACATAAATCAAAAGTGCACAGACAATATTAAACAAAAATACGTGATATACTGCAACAACAGAAACAAAGATCGGTGGGATATCAGGAACTAAATAAGTTAATTAGAAAGTCTATAAAGGGGTGACATAAAATTAAAAAAATAATAAAGATTATAGAAAATATCAGAGACATAAAGGTACTTAGACCGGCACTGAGAAAAGCACATATGATATCCATAAAAAACCAACATGGAGTGAAAGTCCGGGGACAAACAAAAGTCAATAGAAGACCATAAGAGTTCTATACAAAAAACTGTATGAGCCAAAGAATAATCCCTCCGAAAACCTAAGGAAAAACTGCAAAAGAAAATACTAATTATAAATTTGGAAGAAATACAAGAAATAAAGCTGTTAAAAAAGATAAAATCACAACCGAGGGAACCAGTACAAGAAGTAGTAGAAACCTTAAAAATTCTGTTTCAATGCTTAGAAGAAGAATGACACCCCAGTCTCGACCTATAACAACCCTTTCCCAAACTTACAAAATCCTTATAAGAATAATAGCAAAAAAAGATCAATAACAAGCTAGAGTTATACCAGACACGAGAACAGAGTTTCGCAAGGGTTTCAGTACAGACGACCACGTACTAAAAGTTAGAACTTTAATAGAAAAGGCGACCATATAGCATTATTTATTGCATTCATAGATTATGAGGAGGCCTTCAACAAGGAGGAAACATCGATATATGACTTTAATCCAAAACATGTAAGTATAAGGAAAGTACAGATTCAAAACGGAACAAACTCATACCTTTGAAGCATGGTGTTAGACAAGGCGTTACTATATTGACAAAGCTCTTGTCAAACACCTTAGAATATTTATTTAACAGTTAAATTGGAAGAAAACGGCTTAAACATCAATGGAGAATATTTGAATCATCTTGATATGCAAACGACTCAATACTTATTGCCGATAATGAAAAAGATCTCCAAAGTAGGTTGGAAGAACTTAACGGAGTGTCAAACAAAATAGGTTTAAAACTGTATATATAGAAAAGGAGAAGGTAATGAGAAACACTGAACAGAGACTACAAATTAGACTAAAAGAAGATATATTGGGGCCAGTAGAACATTACATATATCTAAACCAAATAGTAAAACCAAGCAAAGGAGATCGAAAAGCAGAAATGACTAGACGAATAAAACTAGGATGAGCCGCGGTCGGAAGGCTAAGCTACATATTAAAGACTAAATCAATCCCTCAGTATCTAAAAACTAAGGTCTTTGATCAGTGCATACTACCTGTACGTCATATGTCGTACAGACATGAACTTTAACCAAAAGAATCATGGATAAACTAATAAAAGCCCAGAGAGCTATGGAGAGACAACTGTTTCACATCATATAACATTATAAGACAGAAAAAGAAACCAAAGTTATAGACATACGGGAAAGAATTGCTTCCCTAAAATGGAACAATTAGACAATGGATGGAACACGGTCATTTAAGTCTGGCGTCCATGGTTAGGGAGAAGCATAAGAGGTCAGACCAAAATGAGATGGTCCGATGATATAAAAAAGCATACATGTTTAATGTGGAAAAAACTTGGATAAGAATAGGGGCGCCCACATCCATAATTGGGCAGAAGGAAGCTAGATGATGATGATGATGATGACATTTATACTTATAATATCAATAAATTTCAAAATTATATAAATACTTGTATCCAACACCTCATGCTGATTTTGATTTTACGACTGTGGTTTTATATAAGGAAAGTGGTGGCTTATAATACTGTTATGAAATACTCACCTTGCTAAGGGCAACGAGTGGATAACACTCACCGAAGGTGTTAGTTTAAATCTAAATTTAATATTAGAATGTTTACAAACTATGAACAACTATCACTAAGAACAGAATACTACAGCAACGTATAAATTATTATCAAACAAACTCTGATTAAAGATGTCATTTTGAAGAAATTATTGTTGTTTACTTTAAGTATCAAAATGTTGTGAACTTAAAAAATTTACCCCACTCGGCCGTTAGACGACCTTGTGGGTCAAACATTTTTTTGCGTGGATACATTCTATTATATCACCCACTTGTATTAACTAGAGTCCCTGCATATATCTAGATAAGAGTAGAGACAACACGTCAATATGTCAAATATTTTTTATCCAAACTGTTGCCATTATTCGTAGCAATTCTTTCAAGAACTTGCTAGGCTTGTATCGCGATGTAGAAAGTTTTTTTTTTTTAATACAAACACATTATTTCTGGTAGACATAACTTTAAATGTGAAAATTTATTATACCATGTAATTAATATTGATTTAATATTAATTATATAATTATTTTTAATATAATTACACTTACTATCTTTTCCCCGTTTTATTAAAACGTATGAATGTGTTTGTATTAATTAATAATAAACCAATTTTTGTATCTATCCGAGTCCTAGTTTACTTAAACAACTATAATTTAAGATGCATATTTTCTGTATTTTATGTGCATATTTAAATGCATAATACACCAAATTTTGCATATTTATCCTAAGTATGATTATGACTAACAATTGTAATAATAAAAGGTATTTTGAACGGGTAACGTTTGTTGAAAATAGTGGTTGTCGCACTTAATTTCAGTTTAACGCCTATAATTTACCAATGATCGTCTAAAAAGTGAACCTTATAGTCTGCCACTGCTTAAAATTTCGCGATTAATTGTATATGTTAGCCCAACTGATCGTTCATTAGGGATAGATTTATGGATATAAATATCTTCTGAGCGATCATTACACCCTATTGCACTACGACCTGTCATGTTGATTTTCGGATATTAACACTGTAAAAAAATTGAATTTGTGACTTCAATGACAACGACAATTAACTGTTCTTTGAAAAAAATCGATCCAACCAATCAGAATGGATCACGCTGTTGTCCCTACTCTTATCAAACTAATATACAGGGACTCTAAATAACTATGAAATAAGTAATCATATTATTAGATTGTGTGCTAGTTACCAAGGCACAAGTATGTATTTTATTAGTTGCTATGGACTATGGGCGGTTTTAGTCACTAGTGAATAATAGGTAGTAATTTGTATACTACGACACTGAAGTTTAGCTTTTAATCACAAATGTGGATTTAGTTAAATAAACCACATGAGGTATAAAAAGGAACTTCAGCGCCGAGGGTACATTATGTTTTTTTTTATCGAGAAATCGAACCAACTTTTGTAGGTTATGTTGACGTCGGTTGACGTTTACCTGTCGCCCCGCCGCCTACAAAAAGTCTTAAAACAATGGATTACTTCAGTGCCGATTTCTCGTATTTTAATGACGATTTCAGCGTTGTTCACTGCCGATTTTAAAAAAATAATAATATTTTATTCATCCTCATGGATGGCCAAAGCACCGTTTAGTCACTATTTGTATACATAATTTTTTGCAATTATTCTTAAATATTTTTTTTCAGTTTGTAATTAAACAATAATTAAACTGACGATTATTTTATTTTACAGTTATTTCTTTATTCTTAGTTAAGTATTACTTTATAGTAGTTATTTGATTTTAGACTTTTACATAATAATGACATATTAGACGCCGAAAGCTGTCAATGATAACTTTAGAATATGGTGTTGCAAAAATTATTTACAAGCTTTAATTTTAAAATTTCATGTACAGTCGTGTTCAAAAATGTGTTGTACCGCGACTGTATCATTAACTAGGTACACCTAAATGTATACTTTCAAAATATTTTTATAATCAACACTTTTTGAACTTTGTGTAATTAATTTATATTCACAAAGCGCAAATGCTGTATAACACTTTAATGAACACGACTGTACCTATAATGTTTTCTTGGATAATTTTAATGGATACCTTCAGTTTATTTTGAGTACAGTCAAATAGCGAACTGTATATTACACATTAATATTTAAAAGATGTTATAAAGTAGGTACTTACATAGCTTTAGTAAACAAGCAGGTAAAATTACCAATTATAAGTTATAATTTTTCAATGAAGTGGCCGAATTATCGTATGCAACATTTGAGGAATGAAAATCCTCTTCGCCTTACTATTTATTATACATAAAGGTCCAACGTGTAGATGTAGAAAGTTAAAGGCGATTTTAGTTGACGGAAACGAATCGTTTGCTAATGTACAGTATTTTCAACCCAAACGATAAACTATCTTTGGAAATTCTGTTATTTTCCAAAACTATTGTTACCTAAGGTTTGTAATCGCCCAATGTCACGGGTACTACTTAACGCAGTTGGTTAAAACATTAATTATGAGCATGTAGCTGCGGATGCGGTCAATTTAAACATACAGAAACGCACAGTAACTATATGCAGAGTTTTTATAAAGGTCCAGTATTTAAATTATTTGCGGTTAGTAGTGCTATTTTCCGGCAGGAATTCGAGATAATTGGAGCCTGTTGGGATCTGCCCCGTTTTGTTGAATACATAATTGTGTGCTTTTTACCTAGACGGCTGCGAATGTGCTAGTTGATCTTTTCATTAAACTAATTTACACATTGCGTTAGTATGCGCTCGACACTTCCGATTTTGCATAATTAGCAGGCACACTCAAAATATGGCAACTTGTTGGCTCGCCACTATAATATTTGAAGCAGTCAGGAATTACCAAGAGAGAAGTAAATACAAGTGTCTATAGTAGATGAAGTAATAGTATTTAAAAAATGTAAAAGAAACACCTTGAAAAATATCGAAAATAATGATAAAAAATTAGAAATTACCTTTGCATTATTAATTGTTATGACAAAAACACGTAATATGGTTTTTCGCATTTTGTATAATAATGTGCTATTTTACTAAATTCAAAATCGATCAATAAAGTGGCACTTTGGTGCATAGAAATGTCACTTTACTGTATGGCAATGTCACTGTCAAATTCGAGGTTAGCAGGTTAGGTTTTGTGTCAGTTTGTGTCAAAACTCATCGAAAACCTAACCTGCTAACCTCCAATTTGACATAGACTTACAGTGCCACCAATATATTATTCATACATTTTAATTTCCACAGCCGCCTTTTTTAATGGACATATGGTATAATGCTTGCATATAAATGTTTGTTTATAAATACTAGAACAAAATGCGAAAAAATAGTAAACACACTTCGTAAGAAAGGTAGTTTTACTAAACTTATATAGCGTTTTAAATTACTCGCTCGCTTCGCTCGCTCGTACTCAATCAAGCTATATTCGTTTAGTAAAACTTTACTTTACTAAACTTCTTGTGTAACATACTATTATGTTTCACCCGGTAAAGAAGAAGGGCAAGAAAAAGAAACTATGTGGCAACGTATTGATGTTTAACCATATAAAATAGAAGCCGCAACTGAATTAAATTCGCATTGAGGTTATCTCTGGATGTGCCATGATTCTCTTATCAATCAGTACCGCCGAGTAAAATTTCCTTTTCAATACAACTTTTACGACAGCCTCTATTAAATTTCTCAAATTTGATGTCAAATTGAAAGTGGTAAACAAATGCATATAGTGTATTTAAATGAACTATAGAAAATTTACAAGTATGTTCCCTAATAAAACTCATAGAATTCATTTATATCCAAAAATGCACATTTTTAAAATTACATCTCTTCAAAGTTGCGATTTGTTATAGTAAGTCATTTCTCAGTATTTTCTATACAAATCGACCAACACTTGAGCAAAGATATGTAATTATCAATTTAATTTTAAGGGCAATTTGACTAAAACTAGAATAATAGTTTTACTATATTTTTGTAGTTGTATGTGGTATGGATTCCTATAGTTTCATCATGAAAATCATTGACTATTATTTGTAAGTAATAAAAAAAAATCTCATAATTTAAACAATAATTTTTTTTTATTGCCATCAGCCTTGATATTGCCATTCAGCTTTGTTTCCATAGACTTTTTTATTTTGGTTGGCTGAATTTGCCCTCGATCTTTGCATATACAGTTACAGCCTAAAAATTAAAGATTCAGATTCTAGAAAATGTCTATTGTTTTATTATTCAATTAATTCAAACCTGCTTATAGATTTGTCAGTTTTCATATCGTTTACAAATGATCAAATTTAAAAAAGTTTCTTTACACTCAGAAAAACATTTAAAAAAGAAAAAATACCCAATTTTATGAAATAAGTAGTTACGCAAATAATTTTGGTTGAAAAGCACTGAATGGTCGTAAATGCTACCTATTGTAAATCACCATATTCTTATCTGTTGCTTGTGACCTACTCTTACGAAAACAGATCTCGGTAAAAAAACTGTTGACAACAAATGCTATATCCATATTACTCATATCACCCATACAATTCTAGTTAATTCAGATTAAGACAAAAATTTCCATTAAAAAAAACACCTTGTGCCAGTACCTCCGCTGGACTTCTATGCATATTTTATGCGTCGAAGATGCAATGAAACCTAGTACATTTTACGAGCTATAACACTACCTTTATCGCAAGAAAAGTAATTAAAGTTGCGGCCGCCAGCATACTTCTCCGATAATGCATTTTATAAACAGCCTGATTGTGCGAATTTTACTGTCATTGATAAAGCGCAAAACGCTACAAAATTGAAGACCAACAAATGGAATATTCGTAGAAAATATATGCGGCGATATACATAAAAATTAGGCCGCAATTTTATTTTCGGCTTCGTTAATTAGGCCGGCTGCCTGCAGAGCGAGCATTTCGCAAGAGGGCGCATTCAAAATTTGGCGCGTTTTGACTCACCGTTCAACAGGTAGGTTAAGCCAGAATTCAACAGTAAATCCAAGCAAGCTCTGTCGGTTGATGAAGCCGCCAACTACAAGCCCACAAGAGCACACACGCGATTGGCCCAATCCCTTCGACAGTCACCCGCGAACTGTGCAGCGTTCGCAATTGCAGTCCCACCGGATCTCGCGAATATAGACAGAGACGCACTCAGGAGGATGCTACAAGTTAATTTACTAATTAAGGGCCGACTATATTTGATAATTCATCTCGCCGATGTAATGAGAACTATGATTTCTCTGGGTGCGTTACTCCAAACTGCGCTCTGCTAGCTATGGCACTGTTAAGTTCGTCTCTTCTTAAATTAATTTATGGTAGCAGTAAATAATTATTTCACATTTGGTTGCATGAAACACAGTTCACGTTAATAATGGATTTTTAAATGGGCTGAGCTGATGTCCGGTTACAATTTTAAAGCAGGGTTATTGTACTTTCATTTACACTGAAGTAAACGGCAACGTATTTACGTATATTTAAAAGGTTTGTAGCAACAAAATATTTTTTAGAATTGATGTAATCTCACCATTCTAACGCAACGTCATCATTACTGTCGTTACTGTCATTAATTACAATTTTGTGAACTTTTTTATTTAACCTTTAGTTTTAAAGAGTAACCGCGTTCGTCTCCGCAGTGGCAATTTCTTGTTAAAGGTGGATATAATAAGTGACATTAAGTTAAAATTGTGGTGCAGTTTTTCTCATTAGTGGTTGTGCGCTATCTCAAAAAGATGGGTCTCAAACGAGAAAATAAAATGGAGATTAAAGAAATTGTAAAGGAGACCATCAGTGCGCTCTTAAATGATGAACAGTTTAGGTATAACAAAGATCGCAGATAAAGTTTTTGAAAATCTGAGTGCTAAATTTGAGGAATTTAAAAAAGATTGTGAAAGTCGAATATCAAAGATTGCTAAATCATGCGAAGAAAATGTTGACGCATTAGAACAATATTTAAGGAGAAATAATGTGCGAATTTTTGGAGTGCCTAAAACAGAGAAAGAAGATCTCGAAGAAAAAATAATAGAGTTGTGTAAGAAGAAAGCCAATTATTATCAAGTTCGTCAGCTACAAATATCGCAGCTATGTAATGGGTAACAGAAGAAACTTCGCAGGTTCCAAATTGTCATTAAGGAAGATCATGCCAAAAAGTTAAAATCCTTTATCTAATAGACGTGTCTGTCTGGGACGCTGTTTCAGCAGCCAAACCGTAAGAGATAGAGAAAAAAGTTATTAAAGTTATATGTTTGGAATGGTCATGTCAGGTCAGGAACCGAATTTCAGTCTCTAACACTAATTATTATCTTAATTATCCTAATCCTTTTTAGGTTAGATTCTAGGCAAATTTTATCAAGGCGAATGCGACTGGTAGTTTGCTACCAACAATGACGTCATATACGTACGTGTGGTGAATACGCGTTCTATTTGCAAAACGGTCTTTTTTGTTTCTTTAAATGAGACATTTGTCTCACTGGGTTGCTAGTACACTGCTAATCAGTAATCAGTTTGATTTTCGGAACGTGTGGTCAGGGGATGGGTCTATTAAGGTCAAACTCAGAAATAAAATCTGGTCGGTTAAAGATATCCAGGCTTGCAACAATATCGCGTTAACAAATCAAACTGTTTCTTGAAATTTTATTTTTTAATTTTACGTTGAACGATCCTTATGTTTATCTTAATACTTATATTTAGTATCTCGATTTTTTGCTTATATAAGATATAGTCACATATAACAGATGATGTACTCTATTTTGATTATGCACCTACGTTAGTATTATTATTTTATGTTATTAAATATTCGTTCTTTAGTACAGAGTATTGATGATGTGAGAGATCAGGTTGCAGTTAATAAATATAATATACTAGGAATTAGCGAAACTTGGTTGAAAGATGATGTAATAGATAATAATATTCAGATAACCAGGGTATAAAATACTACGTAAAGATACACTACACAAAGGTGGAGGAGGGTTACCTTTTTATATCTTGAATTCTTTCGAAGTTCACGTTATACCTATATCCGATTTGATAGAACAGTTATGGATCAGACTTAAAATTAATAAAAAGCAATATATCTTTGGAGTTGTTTACAGGCCTCGTTCTGTGAGTTGCAACACTTTTTCAAACGAATTTGATAATACTTTACCCTTTTTAATAGGAGATTGCGATGAATTATTCTCTACTGGAGACTTTAATATACATTGTCTTGATCTAACTGATACCGGAACAACTCAATTACGGTCTTTAATGGAAGGTTATAATTGACAAATAATAACAAATAATTGATAGCCCAACAAGAATCGCTTCTGCTACTGCCACAATCATAGATATGATTTTAATTCCAAATAATAAAGTGTTGAGCGACTGTGGTACGACTCATTTTAACTTAACAGATCATCTACTAGTTTACTGCACAATACCACTTGATATCAGGGTATCAAAAAGCCAGTATAAAATGTATCGTTCTTTCAAGCATTTTGACGAGCACAGTTTTATATCAGATTTGATGTCAATGCCTTTCTTTGATATGGGCGATATTAACGAAAAAGTTAATTTTCTAACATCGATGATAAATCAACTCTTTAATAAACACGCACTATATACAGTTTCTAGATTCACTAAGCCATGTGCGACCTAGCTGATGATGAACCTTAGGGAACAAAATTAAAAAGAATCTCATTGGAACTACTATAAAGAACTATGTAATTATACAACGCAGGCAGTTAGAAATTAAAAGAAAGCATTTTTTGAACACGAACTGGAAACCGCTAATAGTAAAACTTTGTGGAAAAAACTAGCTAAATCAAAAACTGAAATACCATTATCATTAAAGGATCCCAACAAGATTAACGATTTTTTTATTAATTCTATTCCAAGGGCAACTAAGGATATTAGCGGCACTACAAACTTTTACAATAATAATGGAATGCGTGATCCACATACTACCTTTAACTTTAAGGAAGTTACTGAAGAAACCATTCTACAAATTATTACCACAATTAAAGAAATGCTGCTGGCATTGATATCCTTAATATTGGTATGATAAAGCGTTGTGTACCTCACATTTTACCGTACATACGCCATATAGTAAATCGCTGTCGAATAGAAGGAACCTTTCCGGAGGACTGGAAATTAGCAGTAGTAACAACCCTGCCAAAAATTAATAATCCCCAGAAACTCAAACATCTTCGCCCAATTAGCATATTGCTGGTACTTTCACAAATATTGAACAAGGTTATTGACAGTCAAAACAGAAATTATGTTAATCAATACAATATACTTCCTGATACGCAGTCAGGCTTTAAGCCGGCATACAGCTGTACTTCTACTTAATGACTACATTTTTAAAGAAACTGACAACAACAAATTAACAATGCTTGTCTTATTAGATTTTAGTAAAGCGTTTGATACCTTGAATCACGAGATACTTATTGCAATACTGAAATATATTGGTTTCGATTATGTCCCAATTATGTTATTTAAGAACTATTTAACGAATAGGAAGCAAATTGTTAAAATAGCTAATACCACCTCAAGTGCGTTAACGTTGGATTCAGGCGTGCCACAGGGCTCGATATTAGGACCACTACTGTATACCATTTATACGTCAAACTTTGTCGGAACCTTAGAATTTTGTAATTCACATCAATACGCAAATGATACTCAAATATATCTATCATTTAATGCTAGTGATGTAGCATTATAGTAGAGAGGCCAAACTAAATTAACTCGTCAAATAACGATTTTCGTAGGACTGAGTAGGTTTATACCGACAAGTGGTATCTTCTTATTCGGTGGTGTTTCCTGAGTATGAAAAATCATGTTGTCGCTTTCTCAGCCTGTGGAGTGAGGAGCTATTACGTCACAAAGATGGCCATTCTTAGTTCCAGGTTTTAGTACAGAAACCGGGGTTTAACCCAAACATCCGAAAAGAAAGTTCTACCCAGCAGCAAACTGTTTAGTACCCTCCTCTTAGTAAGTGGTAAAAAGCTGCGCAACATTGCGCTTCGGGTTTAGGCGGAAGGGGGTCGAAAGCTAGAAAGGTGGTAAAATGGTAGGTTTCAACAGTTTTTCGCGAATATCTCGTTAACTATGAGGTTTAGCGCAAACTTTATCTTATACAAAATTAATCTATATTTAATTTACAATAAAAATGGTCTTATGCATTTTTGACTTCTAGACAAGAGTTACGGAGATATTAAGGGGGCAATGATGTCATTATTTTCTAGTTAGCTTGGGATTCATCGTAATCACTTGAAAATGAGTATGTTTCGTTATAAAGAGTATGTTTCGTTATAAAAAGTACTTAGTAACGCATCATTAACATAGGAACATTTGAACGTGTGTATGTATGTATGTACGCCTATGTGTTTGAATCTGACAATATATCTACATTGCCCCCCTCCATTGTCGTTTTTATCTTAATTTTGCCTATTTTCCCTTTTAGATAAGTCATCATATCGTTTTCCTCTTTCCCACTTGAGCTTTTAGAATTACAGCTACTTAAATTACTTCCATCTTTTGTCATATTTTCCTAAAAATATAAAATCATGTGAATAGCATTGAAACAACAAACTACAAACTTTATCTAATAAGCTTTAAACAAAAAATAATGGATTTTTTTTCACAATACATGCTTTTCAGTAAATTCAATGTTCTTAAATGGACAGTGGTATGTACAACGTACATGGTAGTTACATAATAATAAATTACAGCAATCAGTAACCTAAAAATCGTTAAGCTCTTTTTCATGTTGAAGATTATCTTCATCGATGCCGTCGTCAATAATTAGTGCATCTCTGTTGGTGCACCTATGTCCGGAGCAATTCTTGCACATATTAGAGCATTTATAGCCACTCTGACGACGCTCACAGTTTCTGACACACACCGTATTACAAGTGCAAACAATGAGGGAAAGCAATTTTTCAGGAGCAGCTGCCTTATGGTTGCAACTGGACGCAAATAACCGCCAATCCTTTTCCAACCCCGCTTTAGCGAATCTTTATTGACATTGAGCCATTGCTGCACTTGATAGTAAACTCTATAAGAGTGTTGTTGTCCAGCTGCTAAAGTGGGGGAAAGTACAGCCAACCTCAAATTTGTGTGTACAGGCTCGTTTGCGATGGTCTGCAAGTAACATTGAAGGCGCAGAGTATCCAAATTATCTGCATTTTTGTATGCAAATATCGAAATGAAGAAATGGTTCCAGCATCAGCTAGCGCATCTGGATATGCATTTGGGTTGTTAAAAGTCAACAGCTTTGTGTAAAACTCCTTGTCACTTTGCACTTTTTCAGAAGGCTTTATTTTTCCCTTTCTATAAATTGAAGACACGGTATCACATCCGGCGAAAGTGTAAGCTGTCAAGACAACATCCTTCATTTCCTCGATACCACGCTGTATGTACCAGTGTAGTAAACTTTTTCTTCTTGGTTACCTTTCTTCAGTACAATCATCTTCAACTGTTTGTTGGCTGGAGCATGAACAACCAACAAAACCAATAAATCGATGTCATTGCCAATTACGATAGCCTCTGTTTTCTTTTTTGATTCGTCAATTACTGTAAAAACGATCTTGATGTCAGCACCGCCTTCTGCCTGAATCACTTTGCAGCCAGCTTGCTGTTGTCTACAGTGATTAGAGCAATCAGTTGCATCTTGTTTTTAGTATTAGTTAGAAATTTTGCTTGTCCAAGAGTGACATTAATTCCATCTTCCACTTTCACTTCAACATGTGTAGTAGTGGATGATCTGCGCAAATGTACTAGTATGTCGTCTTTGGTGCTGGGTGCTTCACCATAACCATCTCGCCTCCCCACTTCCTTGAACTCTTCATATAATACACTTGGAGCGAATATTACGAATTCATAGGCGCAATTTTAGAATTTTTGCCAAACAGAAAAAGTTACATTTTTACCCCCTCCATATATCCGTAATCCTTTACTCGACTGCAAAAATGCATAAGACCATTTTTATTGTAAATTAAATGTAGATTAATTTTGTATAAGGTAAAGTTTACAGTAAACTTCACAGGTAACGAGATATTTGCAAAAAACTGTTGAAACCTACCATTTTACCACCTTTGTGACGTTATAGCTCGTCACTCCACAGGCTAAGAAAGCGACAACAGGAGTTTTTCTACTGAGGAAACACCGCTAATTACGATGGTATCATTTGTTGGTATAAACCTACTCAGTCCCACGAAAATAATTATTAATTCACTTGGCCTCCCTACTATTAGCTTATTCACGTATTAACCAAGATATCAAAACATTCTCGAACAATCTGAAAATCATTGACTAGTCATTAAATCCTCGAAAACCTTTGCCATACTATTTGGACCAAGAAAACTTAGGAATTATGTTTTAGAAAATATAAATATTAATGTTAATAACCAGCCGGTTACTCTTGTTGACGTAGTAAAAAACTTAGGTTTAACAATAGATAATGATTTGCAATTTACGCATCAGGTAGTACACATTTTTAAAAAATCTTACAGTAACTTACAAATTTTATATCCGTATAGGCACAATTTGTCAACAAAAATCAAAATCCTATTGTGCGAGGCTCTCGTACTTTCTCATCTTAATTATGGCAATGTCGTATATGGACCTTGTTTAAACGTAATAGACAAAAATAGACTACAACAGGTCCAGAGGTCCTGCCTTCATTACATCTATGGTGTGAGAAAGTAAGACGGGGTGTCGCATAAACTTAAGGAAACGGGCTGGTTAAATACACATAATAGACGTTTGCACCATTCTGCTTGTATATTTTACAAGATAACAAATAGATGCCCAAAATACCTGTATAACAAAATTAGTTTTAGGTCTGATGTTAATAATATAAATATTCGCTGAAAAATCTTATTGACCATTCCCAAACATAAATCAGAAAAATCTGTAAAATGCTTTACCCAGGCTTCCTTCGTCGACATTGTGACATTAAATAATTTTAAAAATGAAATTAAGTTAGGAGTTAAAATATCTTCAGGTTTCTAATAAATGAAATTAGTTTTTAAATAAAAAAAATCCGTTACCGGAAGGATTTGAACCGCGGCGCTTGCGACTACGAACAAATGCTACCGACCAATTCCTTACTACTCTACGGAGAACTGTTGGTATCCACGGGTTTCAACTGGCTTAACCTTCACGCGGGCATGTCTTAAGAAAATTAATTATATTTGTTACATCAATAAACCAATGCAGATAATTGTTTCACTAAACATTGCTTTATTCATTTTTAAACATATGATACGCAGGATGTATATATTTATATGCAATAGTTTTTACGATATACGTCGATGCCTCGATAAAATATGCGTTTCCCGTTTCAAGGTTTGGAATTTACGGATTTATGCGGTTCGCAGCCTGAAAATCAAAGCAAAATAGAGTTAACAATATCTTAACACTTGCTTATGCAAATTCAAGCAATTATCAAATTTAAAAATATACCAGGGATGGGATTCGATCTACATCATCTGCGGATACAATCGTCGATAGTCAGTTAGATTTAACTGCGCTATGCAGGCTCGCTGATGTGTGCGACACGGGTGCATTTAAGCGAAGGGTGTTATTGTGGAAACTTTTTGAATTTTTTGCGACCTTATCTTGTATTTGTTGGGTTCTATTTTCGTCAAGTGTAAGGCCTGATCTATGTGCAAATTACTACTTAAAGCAAATATAAACAAACTTTTATTTTTTTAATGTGCTCACTCTTTATATATTTGTATGAAATTGTACGGGTTTCATTCCAGGTATGTATATAATATGTATGCAAAATATCGTCTTCCTCCGACAAATACTTTTTGAGCTATACTGCCAACAGACAGACAGACAAACAGACAGACAGACAGACAGACAGCAGACAGACAGACAGACAGACACACAGACGGAATTGAGAAAACCTGTTTTTCGTCACCTAGGCACTCTGAAACGTGAAGATCGGAAGAAATCTCGGAAGGTGATTTTTTTGCGATTACAATACTTCCTTCGCCTTTTAGAGGAGGAAAGTAAAAATTTATATCGTCATTCACATACCAAATTACTGCTGATCGTAATAAATTAAAACCGAACTATAGATCTTATAACATTTAAAAAACATTATAAGGAATCACTGCTAACCTCGGAGGTATAAGAAGCAACCCTGGTCTCTGTATTCACTGTCTAATTTTTAGTCTTTGTAAAGTTACTTTAAACTTCACTTCTTTTTATAATATACATAAATATTTTTTGTTTTGGGTTGTATAGTCAATATTGTAATCAAGGTTAGGTGTAAGAACAGCTTTGCTGAATCTCGCCTTGAAATTTCTTTTTTTTGTGTATAAAAAGAAATAAAGACTATTATTATTATTATTATTTTCCTTCCACTCGCTTGAGTTTATTAAGCCCCTCCCCCGCCATTAAATCTCGAAATCTAGTTCCAGATATGCTTGGTTATATCTGGTTTACTAATATTACATTTATTTTACAGATATGGATGTCGAAGCGCAAGAAGGGTTCCACTCGAGAACTCCGAAATTCTACACGTAATACCTCGGAAGCTCGTTCTATATACTATAATTTTATTATTTTATATTAGTTGCACATGTATTTATTACTTTCTGATACACGTAGTTACTACTTCTCAACAGATCTAGCACTTCAATGCCATATTATGACATTTCTAGTAATCCCACGTGAAAAATTAGTGGAACTTTTTTGTAAAAAAATTTATGAGAAATAATATTTCATCTAACTATTTTTCTTGTGTAATCCATATTTCCAAAAAAAATTTTAAAAACGGTTCTATGAAAGCTTTAAACCCCCCCAGGGGCAACGCGCCACTTGGATTCTTCAGGACCTTTTTTATTTAATCACGAATTTGATTTGAAACATTTTAGCTAAAAGGTTTGTAAATTCTCAAAAGTATACCTCAACTGAAAACTGATAAAATGGGCAGTGAGGTTATGGTCAGCATGTGGTCTACTTGCGAGGATACTTGTAAGGCTGATTTGGAAAAGTATTTCAAGTGTGATGGTTGTGATAATTTCTACTATGTCTCCTGTGCTAATCTAACTGCACCGGACGTAAAATCTCTTATAGACACCGGGCGACCGGTAGTGTGGAACTCCTGGTTAAGACCAGTATACCCACTGTTCAAGGTGGAGCTTGTAGTGGACTGTATGATTTTAATTTGGACAATTACAGGATACGTCTTAAAGGTACTGGAATATAAAAGGGTGCAAACGAACGGTCTTGTGTAGTCTCACACAAGATAATGTTCATAGACTTGGTTCCGTTGGGGCAGTGGTTGTGACTACAGAAACATATTTCGAACTGTATTGATTTATTGACTAGAAAGTTCCTATTTATATACATAAAACTATGACGTAAATTACAAAAGTTCACTATTTGTCCCAGTTCAACTCCTAATTCTACTTGCGTGTTTAATTTCATAACAAACGGTGATAGCAATACCGCATAATTGCAATTTATTCACCGAGTCATTCGAGCAATGCTGACAGCTTTGTTATGCATTTCCGTATGCAATAGTGGGTTTACGAAATGTAGGCTTAATTAATTTAAAAAGTAAAAATTTTGTTTTGATCCCTAAACACCCACTAAACCACCTGCTTGGGCTTTTAGCGCATCTAGACACGGACAACTTGTGCGATAATCCCAGATGCGCCAAGCGTTTGACTTCCATTCTTTATGTTGGCATCTGTTTCTTCTAGTCTATCTTCTTTTGTTTCATAACCATTCCTATAAATTTCTTTATTTGTTCCCCGTTTTTCTTGCTCGTTATCATTAGTTCCATGAAGTTTTGGGTTGTCAGCTCTGTCCCCAGTTTGATATGCATCTCGTGCCTCCATCGTACTCATTTCTCGTAAATCAAAATTGTGTGCATCGCCGTATCGACGTCATGACAATGCATACATTTATGATCAGGTGTAATGTGCATTTTCTTTGTGTATGTCCTAAAAGACCCATGCCCCGTTAGAAACTGTGTCAGGTGGAAGTCCAGTTGCTTGTGTTAGCATACTGTCTAAGCCACAACGTCTTGTATAAGGGTTTTCGTCCACGCCGCTGTGCTGTTGTGGTTTCTCCACCACTCCTGCCATTCATTTATGGTGTTTTATTTTTCCCTCTTTTGGGTCATTTTTAGGTGGGCATCTGCTAGTTGCTAAAGACGGCGTCCTTCTCTTATGATGCCGAGGATACAGTTTTGTACCCGCAGGCAATTCTCAAAAGGGCCCTTCTCTGTATACTAATTAGCACATTTTCCAGCTTCTTTACTGTTACTACATCATGCCATATCGGTGCTCCGTACGGGATTGTAGACTGAATAACTCCGTATAACAATATTCTCTAAGTACTACTAGGACCTCCTATATTTGGCAAGAATCTAGTCATCACACCTATCTTTCTCTCCGCCTTCTGGGTTGTTCGCTTTATATGTTACTTAAACGTTAACTTCTTCTCGAGATACACTCCAAGGTAGTTTATTACTTTTGTTGTGCTAATTTCTTGTTCCATGACTTTTAGATTCACATGATCTCTTCTCCAAGGTCGTTTCAGAAAAAAACGCCTCTGTTTTCTCTGCGGCAAGGGTTATGTAATTTTTCTCCATACACAGACTGATCTCCCTTAGTGATTCGTTTACCCGGTATTCTAACTCATCGTCTTCATCGTTCTCCACCATCACCACTCAGTCGTTTGAATATGCTATGGATGTTGCACCTTTCGTGAGTCTTAATTTCAGTACTTGATCGTATAATATATTCCATAGCAACGGGCCTAGAACTGAGTCCTGTGGTACACCGGTTATCATTTCCATCGCTTCTGTTCTAGAAGTCTTGATAAATCTGTCCTCAAAGTAGCTCTCCGCTAAGTTCACGAGGTACCGAGAAACACCTCTCCTCGTTAACTCTCGCACAATCTTGTTCCAGCTTGCCGAATTGAAGGCGTTCTTAATATCCTGGGCAATTACAATAAACCACCTTCTTCTACTATTTCTTGCTGCATCCACTACTCTATTCACATCTTGTACTGCAGAATGCCGCTTTCTGAAGCCCTAACGATGTATGGAGAGATCTCCCTTTCCTGCAATTTCCTCTTCGAGTCTTCCCTTTATTATGGCTTCGAAAAACTTTCCGATGACATTTAATATGCAAATGGGTCTGAAATATGACGAGTGTTTACCTTTCCATATCAATGTTACCGTTGCTAGTTTCCATTGTTTGGGAAATTCTTGTAATTCCAGAAGACGGTTTAATACCTTCAAGAACGTCTCTGGATATTCTGCTTTATGGTTTCCGGGAGAATCCGGTCCAGGAGCCTTTCCCATTTTAATTTGTTTCAACGCCTTTTCCAGCTCCACATTTGCTATGAGTGGGATGTCCTTCTGAGTTTTGTGTCCCCTTTCCCATGTATCCACTTTCCGAGGGAAGCGTTGATGGACTATCTCCAATGACTTGAGTGATGAACGATAAAGTTTCTTTGCTCAAATTGCGAGCAAGGGCTCAAAATTCTGCCACAATTTTTGAGTAAACTAGTCAAACTCGCAGAAGAACCATCAATCATTAAATAATCTATTGAAAAAGGTTGTTCATACCGTTGAGATGTCGTTCAATCCTGTTGAAGTTTATAGCGAGATGACAGGACGTATCAATAGCTGAAGCAATTTGATGATCTACAACAAAAACATTGAAAATCTTGGCAAAGATAACATAAAAACTTCTCGAAATTGTAATTTTACTGATCATGATCATGTTAGACCAATCAAGGTTAGATTTTATAATCCAGATCTTGTCCCGTCAATGCTAAGAAATAAAAGTAAGGTCCAATCAAAAGCTCATCAGATTTGACTAAAAACCATTGTGTTTATTTGAAAAAATTAAGAACAGAACTTCTCATAGTTAGCAAAAGTCTATAAGTGGAATCCCAACAATAGTTGGTATCAAAAAGCAAGTTCTTCTTCTTCATCTTCTTCCTCTTCGTATTATAGGTCCATGACCTGTTAATTCTGGTATTTCTATCACGGGGTAGGTTGTTCTCTTGATGTGGACTGCCAACTGTCACGCCATCTCTTTCCGGGTCTTTCTGGTTGGGAGTTGGGTGTCCAAGTTGTAAAACAAAATTTTAAAAAGTATCAACTATTGCGGACTAAATTTCTATAAAATGTTCGCGGATTACGTATCAATCTTAAAAGTATTGTATTGTATTATATTATCGATAACCTCGTTTTACCTTGCGGTGTAGAGGCTGGTGCTTAAAGAATCAAAATTTTTGTTCTGTGATATCGATGTAATTATTTTCACTGACACTTGGTTAAATTACTTAGTTTACATAATTTCAATATTTATAGAAAAGATAGAAGTAGTGAAACTAGTCACTTTACAAGAGGTAGATGTGTGTTGGTAGATATAACAAAATATGGAGCATTTTGTTGTTGAAATCACCAACAAAAGAACTTTGTATCTAGTGCTACCTATATTACCGGTAACTCAAGTGAAGACCTATCATCGATTTTTATTGGTAAAATTGACAATTCATTAAATAAATTAAATATCTCACCACAGTATATGCTTTTTAGTGATTACAATATACCTTGTTAATTTGAGAAAGCAATGATTGTTTTAGCTATCTACGCTATCAAGAAACAAGAGCGTTACTAATGATTTACTCCCAGAGAGTGTAGCTCATCTTTAGTTATATTAGATACCCTTGCTTTAATGAATATTTATTAAATTAACCTGATTTTCAATGCGTATAATATCATATAAGGTTTAATTTTTTTCTACCAAAAAAAAATAGAAAAATGATGTGAAATGGATTTCTTATTTCAAATCAGCTCACATTAGTTCAACCTTACATGGGAAATATATTTTATGATATTGTTAATTCTAAAAATACTAACTGTTATACATTCTACGCTAATATATTTTATTTTTTTTAACTTTATGTTCCAAAAAAGAAGATATATTCCTCTACATTTTCAAATAGTATATTAATGAACTAAAGGCTCTGATCATGTCCAAAAATGAAACGCATGCAAGCTACAAGAGTAATGATAATTATGAAATGTTCCCTCATATTCGTCGGAATTGTAAAACGATAGCTAAACGTGGCCGTGATAATTATTATTCTCAAATTGAAAACTCGATTCAGTCTGACAGTAACAACTTTTGGAAATATACTAATAACTTGAGGAGTTGTAATGATCTACCGACGTCGACGTTGTAGCATGATCATACATTTGATGATTATGAATCAATTATGAACGCATTTGCCAACTTCTTTAAATCTGTATGTAGAAACAAGAATGTTAAACATGCTTCAACTAATGGCTTAAGATCTAATAGTATTACCTCGTGATCGAATCTGGAAGCGTTTATTCTAAATGCTTGTATAGGACGAAATGGTATTCCACCTGTATTGCTGATAGAATGCAAATTTATCATATCACAGATACATAATACGTGTCATATTTAACAAGTCACTATCTGAAGGATGTGTATCAGATTTATGGAAGGTATCGCCCATAACATTAATTTTTTAATCAGACAATAAACATGATATATGTAATTACCGATCAATTTCGATCGCATCACATCATACCAAAATTAATTGAATCTGTTATTACGAAAATGAATCGATCGATCTATTTACAATTTTCCAACAACATGGTTTTAAAAAAGGTAAATCTATTGAACCCAAGTTGTTACAATTTTGCAACACATACCACTCGAACGAGGGTCACAAGTTGATGATCTATACACAAATTATTCAACTGCATTGGTCTCTGTCAATCATAGCATATTAAACCTTGAAATCTCGCGGTATCTGTGGTAATATGAGATGGTTTGATAGTTATTTATTAGATGGAACTCAAATTAGTTAGATATAAACAATCTATCTCGAATAAGATAATGGTAACATCCGGTGTTCCCCGAGGTTCACACGTCGAGTCACTATTATTTAATATATTTATAAATAGCAGGCGTGAGGTTTACAAATGTAAAGTTCTTGCTCTATGGAGATAATCTGAAACTGTTTCCTAATATTGAAGATACTGTTTTGTTACAAAATGCTCTAACTCTTTCAACAAATGACCTTTTTCGAAAACTGAAAAAATGTTGACATTTTCATTCTGTTTTCAATAAACGAAGTGATACGTTTTCTTAAACAGGACGCAAAACACTTCTACGTTCTAGAACCTTGGAATTAGTTGATTGAATAAAATGGATAATTATACTTACCATTTTATTATTTTAACATTTCAATAAATAAAGCTATTGGTGAAACTAACAGACACGATCACCATAGAGGAGTTGAATGAACCTCTAAAAAAACTTAAGAACCGGGCCCGATGGGATTAGCACAGAACTATTCAAACACCGAGGGAATGAAGAAGATGCCAACAGAATGGCAGAACGTGGAAATTATATCGATATTTAAAAAAGGAGACCGCTGAAAATGTTCAAACTACCGAGGAATTGATCTTCTATACAAAATATACTCTAAAATAATTAATGAAAGACCGAAACCTATTCCTGAGGTACTACTAGATGAAGAACAATTCGGGTTTCGTAAAGGTCGTTCCTGCAGTGACAATATATTCATCTTAAAAGACTAATCGAAAAACTGAAGTAGTTCAACTTGGAAACGCAAATCACATTTATAGACTTCGAAACGACTTTCGATTGCGTAGATAGACAGAAACTTCAACATATAACGATAGAAAGAGGATTCTCTAAGTATTAAATAAAAATTATAAATTCGTTATATAAAAACACAAATATAATAATAAACAACTGCAGCAGTAAGATAAAGAAAATACAAATTAGTTAAGGACGTCGACAAGGATGTGGGCTATCACCTACTTTATTTAATATTTATATTAAAGACGTAGTTAAACTGTAGAAACTACAAGTAAACTAGGGAATAAAACTACGAGAAGGAAATAATCAAAATTTGCTGTTATACAGGGTGTTATGGAAATGAGTGCAAATATTTTAACCAGTGATAGAGCTCACCAAAATGAACAACTTTTCTATTTATCGTTTTTCATTTAATCGCGTACTTTTTCAGTCATTTATCTCTCTTAAATTTGACGAGCCGCTTGGTAAGCAAATCTAAGTTAAAGGTGAACGAGTATATTAAAACTGCAAAGTTCTTACACAAAAAACATGCAGTCAATAACTTATCTACCTCAATTGATAAAGTACGTTGGTGACCAGATGTGAACTAAAGGTTTTATCAGTATCTATGCAGTTTTTGTTGGTTTGCATCTCAAAGAAATATTTTTTTGTGTTTTGTGTCATTAAATTAAAATATTGTTCCATAGGCTGGTATGAATTTTTAGAGTAAAATTGTTTTGAATTTTAACTTAGTTTTGAGGGCGTTTTCAAAAAAATGATAAATGGAGAAGTTGTTCAGTTAAGCAAGTTCTATTACGGGTTAAAATATTTGCACTCATTTCCATAACACCCTGTACATCGACGACTTAGCAATAATTCAAAGCAGCGAAGATGATCTGCAAATATCTATACAGGGTGATTCATAATTAGTGAACCAAACTGAAATGGTAGATTCCTTATGCCAAAAGAAGACAAAAAGTCTATATGAACATATGCACTTAACTAAACTGTTACCTAATACAGGCTGTTGCTTGTTGCAAAAGAGAAATAATTGTTTAACAGTAACCATTATGTTCATGTGTAGTCACTGGAAAATCCGCATCAGGCTAAAGCATCACGATCTTAACAACGTTTTTCAATAAACATTTGGGGCGGAATTTGCAATAATCACCTCCTGGACGTTGAAGTTTTACATGATCGTTTGAATGCAAATTTGTACACAGATTTTCTTGAATACAGCCTTTACAACCTTTTGCATGACGAACCTCTTCAATTACGTGCACCACCTCGCAACGGCAGACAAGTAACTGCGTGGCTCAATAGAAACTACCCTGGTAGATGGATAGGTCGTTCGGGCCACATACCATGGCCACCTAGGTCCCCAGACTTAAATCCCATGGCTTTTAATTTCTGCGGCCATTTGAAACAAATGGTCTACAGCGTCATCATCAATACGCTTAACTGATCACGCAAGAATTGTTAATGCGGTGCACGAAATTTAAAACCAAAATTGAATTCCTCTAGTTTACGATTCACTGCTACGTCGCTGTAATGCCTGTATTCTCGCTCATGGATAATAATTTGAGCATTTACTGTAACTGATATTAAAAAAAAATAACAATGTAATTTTAACATTTATTAAACATAATTATATTGCTGCACTTGGTATTCCTTGTTATTATTAATAATTGGAAACAATTATTTCGCTTTTGCAACAAGCAACAGCCTGTATCTAGGTATCCGTTTGGTTAAGTACATATGGTCATATAGACATTTTGTCGTCTTTTGGTATAAGGAATCTACCATTGCAGTTTGATTCACTAATTATCACCCTGTATATCGTCTCCAAAAACTTTGCGAAAATTACAACCTAAAAATATCCAAAAAACAAAACAAAGGTAAAGACTTTCGAAAGAAAAGAAATAGTACGCTCAAAAATTATAATAGATGATACAACCCTAGAACAGGTCTCTCATTTTAACTACCTAGGCTGCAATAATCCATATTAGAACGATAAATTTGTGGAGAATAGAGTTTATAAATGTCAAGCAATACGCGGGACAATAAATAGAACTCCAAAACACAAAACAAGAAAGGAAACAAGCATGAAATTCTACAAAACCATGGCTGTCCCTGTACTTACTTATGGCAGTGAATTGTGGGTACCTAAAACAAATAACAAATCCAACAAGCTGCCGAAGTGAGATTCCTCAGAAATGTTAAAGAATGTACGAAAACCGATAGAATAAAAAACGAAGAAATAAGAAAAGAACTGAAAATTTCAACATAAAAAAATGAGAAGATATTAGAGTACATAGACAATTGGAGACAACATTGTAATCGAAAGAATTCCCAAATTAATTCTAAACTACCATCCAAGAGGACGTAGAGATGGTCCTATGCCTAATCCGTGTTGACAGAAGAAGATTATTTTAACTTAAACAGTTATGTGAACCATATTATTATACTATAGTTAATTGATTAGTTTCTTATATTCTGAACTGCTACTCATATGTGTGAGTGGATTTTAATTGAATTCAGTTGTCATATGTCATCAAAATAATTTTTAATTATATATTGTTGAAACATCCGCCGTCAATAATTGTAATTCTAAAGTGTACAACTTGTCCGTGAAATTTGAAATAAATGAATTTCAAATAAATAAAATATGGTAATAAACAACAATAATAAAAAATTCTCTACATATTTTAACAGGAATATGAAATCGCAAGTACAACCAGTAGTTCTAAAAGGGAGTGAAACTGCAGCCTGTTATTCGAATCCATATGTGGTGGCAAGCATGTTTTCTCAATTTAACAAAGTTTTCGTTCCAGAGGATGTAGCAACAGTGCCACAGCTACCAGAACGCTCCAATGTTGTTAAAATCATAAAAACAATAGAATTCTGAAAAAGGTATGTAGGCTATTAAGTCATTAAAAATATAATTCAGCTATGGTTTGGATGATATTCACCCCCTTGTGCTTAAAAAAATGTACTCACTCCTTGAGTAAACGACTGGCTCAACATGCAAAACTCAGCGAACTTCGAAATGTTACGCTACGATTGGAAACTATCTGTCTGATACGCAGCATTGGTTTATGTGAAGACTCTCTACAGTATCTAATTTAATTTAGCCCACTGGGCAAAATTTCTGGATAATGGAGAGTCGGTGGACGTGATATATCGTATGAGCAAAAAGAAAGTTTATCAAGGGTGCGTTTGGAATTTTGAAGCTTTGTATATTAAGGTCTACACATTACCCTTTTTGTGTGACGTAACAATTTTTTCTCTTTATTTAACAATAAGGAACTGGACGAAACAAACAATCTGTCGTTTTAGGTCAGGTCCACTTTAAGTATGGCTTGTTTTATAATACTGTCAATGTGACATTTGTCCAAAATGACAGTAAAATAACGCGCTATAACAAGCAAGCGGGCAAGCCTAAAATCTTATTTTAAGTGTTGGGAACTTTTTCGAAGAGGAGAAACGTCGGATTACATAGTCAAGAATGTCTTTGTTTAAATAATGTGCCATTTAGAGCATCCCTTACATTAAAGGTTAGGTATATGTCAAATTCTTTGAAGTCTACTATAGTCAAAATTATACCTATTCGAAGTCACTGGTCATCTTTAGTAAAACAGATGAAATGGAAGAAATTCGAAATAAAGGCATGTCGATTGTAAAAAGTAGTTTTAAAATTTGAAGTTCCTAATCTGTTAGATTATATTTTTCGTGTAAGTTATTAAGGTAAGGGCAGAGCTGGGCAGTAATTAATTACCTTTTAATTAAATTACTAATTAAATTTCTTTTTGTGTATTTTCCTTGGAATTGAATTACTTTTCAAAATGCGGTAATTGTAATTGGGAATTGCCGTCTTTGTAAGAAAGTACTTGAAAATTCCTTTTTAAAAGTAATTAATTACTGCATTCAATTACTCAATTACTTTCCTGTAATTAAATTACTCTAAAGTATTTAAATTACTTTATAGGTATCTGAATTACTTGTGGTAATTGAATTACTATGTGGTATTTCAATTACTGAATTACTGACCTCGATAGGGTGCTAGATCTCCAGAAAGCATAAATAAGATAAGTTCTTATTAAGTTACATATTAAGCAAAGCGCAGGGTATTCCCCGCGCAGTATAATTTATTATTTTCTCTGACGGGTCGAATAACAGCAACTTCAGCATTTTGTATGACGCGTCCACGAACATTAGTGCGTGTATTTGTAGCTTGTAATAATGACAATATTTATTGTGAGAGACGCTAAGTGTAAGACGCTATAAGAATATTTGCGGTAAGTACATTACAGATTACAATACCTACGTTAAAATAATAATTTTAAATAAATTCATTAGACGATATTGGTTCATAATGATTATTTATTCATTTCAATTTGCTTGTTTTAAACGATCCGTGCAAGTGTAACATACGTTAGGTCAAGAAAATTATGTTTTTGAGTGAGGAATTGAATTAAACGGACAAAATCCGATAACAACATTTAAACAATGGAAAACACATATATAAAATGTACCTAATTGCAAAATCCCATGTCTGGTTGACTCTAAAATGCATTATGGCGTATGGTAATTTTAAAACGCCGCCGCATAAGTTTACCGCATTCTTGCATTGAACATTTTGTAAATTATCCATTCTTTGTCGCTTTCTTGCCTTGTAATGCTCATATGCTGCTTTCTATACTGGCTGCAGCATGTTAGCTTCGATTATTATTTAAAAACCCCTTGCTAATTACGAGACATTCAAATATTGGCTTCTTAATGATTTTACACAAAATTCCATTTAGTTTTTTAAAAGAACAGTGTATAGTGACCCAATTTATGTAATTTCAGATATTTTATTTCCCTAAACTTAAAATCAATAGGTATTATTAAAGATGTTCATAACATTTTGAAATTTGAAGTAACAATATGAAAGCAACCTGAGCAATTTAATTGTCGAGCGTGCACAGTAATTTTCTTATTCAGTGTGTTCAAAAAGGAATTACTTAAGGGTTGGTCATTGAATATAAAAGTATTATATTATGGCAACAGCAAGCTTTAGAATTCATTAACATAATCACTGTTGTCGATGTCATAAGTTTATATTATACGCTGATATCGCCATTGAAAATTCTAAAAATTGCCATATTCAACCCTTATGTAATTTCTTTTTGAACACATAGTATAAAGGTCACTTGAATGTAAAAATGACTTCATTGTTACGTGCTTGAGCAAATGGCTTTTGTTTTTGTATCTAAAGTAAGAATTCTTATTTCAATCAGCCGTTTTCAACTAGGTTTATCAGTCATCTGTCAACTTTCAATCGTCCCTGATCAACACCAAATTGATATTTTGTTTTATCATTTCAGAAGTTACCTAATACATTTTTAATAACTATTTGTATTACTAGGGAGGAAAATGTATAATTACCTCCCGCAGATGTAGTTTAGTTCTTCAGAGTTTGCGAGAACAGTACCTAATCAATTTATTGTAATCATGCAAGGGATGAAATGACGTTTTAGTTCAGAGTTATACATACAACACTCTTACATTTTATGATGAGACTATCTCTTGTAATCAACTGCATTCAAAAATATTTAAATATGAAAACCAGAAGGCTAGTTGATTTATTATTAATAATAATCACACTGTCTCCCGTCTCTAATGGCAACGGTAGTCAATGTTATTCCCTCCCACTGCCATTGGAAACCAACCCAAACGTATATTTATTTTTCCTATACCCCTAACAGGCGACAGAAAATGTCACTTTCGTATAAAGGGGTAAAAAAAGTATTTTCAAACAGAGCCAACAAAAAATGCTCAAGTTACGCCAATTGGATCGTTCTTCTATAAAATCTAAATAGAAATTTTCATGCTAAGGGTATTTAATAATAGATTGTTCTACAAGTTAAGAAAAGTGAAAGTTTTTCAACGTTCAATTCAGGAGCGAGTGATGCAAAGGAAGTGGATTAATTTATCACGAACATGGACAAATCACTTTTATAACATATTCAGCGTGCTATTTTTTCTAATATCATTACAAAAACTAGCCAATATTAAATTCGACATTTCTTCATATTCGAATTTTTTTTTTAATTGGTAGTGAAGAACGTTGAAATCGTCAAATAAAATACAAGAAATCGGCAGTGAAGTAATCCATTGTTTTACAACTTTTTGTAGGCGGCTGGGCGATAGGTAAACGTCAACCGACGTGAACATAACCTATAAAAGTTGGTTAAAATGTTGTAACTTCGCGATTTCTCGATTTTAAAAAACAATTTACCCCTGGGCACTGGGAGTTCCATTTCAATCCTTGTGTGGTTTATTTGCTTTGGACCTTCGGGCCTCGGCAACTAAATACATAATCGTGATAAAAAGCTCAACTGTAGTGATAACCAATGTGGAAACTAATATAAAAAAATATATAGATTTGAACTTCCAAGTCCCTATACCTTCTTACTGAAGGGACTTTGTACTAAAGTATATTAGGTTTAATCGGTTTATTATAACCTAAGGAATCTATGACAAATCGGTGTCCCATTTTTTTGGGACACCCTGTATAATTGTTATCCTTGAATTTATTTATTTACTTACATCTTACATCAAAACAAACTAAACACTTTTGGTTTTGGTGAACGGTGCATGTAGCTAGAAGATTTAATTATCAAAAAACCTTCAAGAGTGATTAAAGTATTAGGTTACTATAGCTAACAAAACATAAAAATTAAGCATTTTTAGATAACGATTACGAATCGACACGACACTAATGATAGTTGCAACTTGCAAGAAAATTCTACTAAATACAACTATATGAAAATAATTTTTATTGAAAGTAATTGAAAAAGTAATTGATGTTGTACAATTACAATTACTAAGTAATTGGTAATTGAATTACTATTTCCTGTGAGTAATTGAATCTCTGGTAATTAAAATACTACATTGGGCGGTAATTGGTAATTAGTAATTAATTACTTTTTAAAAGTAATTTGCCCAGCTCTGGGTAAGGGTAATAAAACCTAAATTAAACCTAAATTAGTTGAGCAGGAAATTGAAAATGTATAACGAATAGGCATGATAACCTACAAAAGGAAATGTCATTTATTGTCCTAAAATTCCATTTTTAAGAATCGACATACGTAAAATCACTAGATTATCACGTGACTCCGAATGGGTATAAATATGGCTATTCAACACTATAACATATAAGCCAATCACATTGCAGACATTTGCTTTTTTCAACCAATAACAGCAGTATATCACTGAATATTGGGCACCATGTTCATAAACGTCGACTTGCTGCACAAAACTAAGTAAATAATTGCTATCTAGGTTTTTAAGATCCGGATTTCCACGGATTTGTGCTCTCTTACATTCTAGCAATATATGGTTGACGGTTAAAGGTAAGTTGCATTCATCACAAGTTGGCTGGTCCTCTCCTGATAACAAATGTTTTTTAGTCAACCGTGTGTGACCTGTACGAATTCTTATCAACACAACTTGCTGCTTTCTAGTTAAATTAGTGGGATATGAAAAGTTTCCTATTACTGGCAAGAAATTTTTTAGGTATGTGTTATAATTCCTCCAGGTATTTTGAAACCTCTCTTGTACTCTGGTGGTGACTTGATGTTTTATATCCTTAATGCTGTACAGTTTTTTTGATGCCTCGCATATTCCCTCTGCGGCTTTTTTGGTAGCAGCATCTGCCTTTTCATTGCCTGCTATTCCAGCATGGCTGGGTACCCATATGAAACTTAATTTTTTGTTGGAGCGAAGAAGAAGCCCGTATAAAGATTTTATATTTACTACCACTGGATCTAATGTGAATTTGTTTCCAATTGCTTCCAGTACAGATAATGAATCTGTACAAATTATGAAGGAGACGTGATCTGATGCTAAACATATTTGCAGGGCAGTTCGTATGGCAAATGATTCGCAAGAAAATACACTGCCGTTGGGTGGCAGTGAGTATTTGGTAGTTTCGTCATTATATATTACTGCATATCCCGTTCCCTTATCAGATTTAGAACCATCCATGATCTTATTCTTCTTCTTCTCCAGGCTTTGAAAATACTTCCGTTGTGTTCTGAAAGTCTGGATCACGGTTATGATCACGTTGCGATAATGGCCACTGTCTATGAAATGTCAGGGACAAATATTAGATAGAATTTTTAGTTGAAATACACTTAACTTCAAGATTCAAAAGGCATCTTTGATAAACTTCTTTTTTGCTCATACTATATTTAGACGTTAAAAAGAACTTCGATACGGTGGCAATAAGAAGACTTGAATATTTAGGAATGCAAAACGACTTATTACAATGGTTATCAAGCTTCTTTAAAGATACACATTTTGTGTGAGAATTGGTAACAACGGTATCGAATTTTTCACGGTTTTAAAGGGAATACCTGAAAGAATAGTTTTGGAACATTTACATTTCTGATCTCGGTGAAGATTTCAAATCAGTAGTATCTTGTTTCCCAGATAACACCAAAGTTATTTTTACAAGAAACAGAATTCTAAATATCTACAATAATCATCATTGGGAGAGACGAAAATCCACATGTAATTATGCAATCTCGACATAAACAAAGATTTTTATTAAATGTTTCGATGGGCATCATGACAGATCATTTAATTCGTCTATACTTTGTGCCACCTGCACTCAACGGTGAAAATTACTTTCTAGAACATGAACTAACGGCACTAGTGCATGACGTTTCGATACTTATCAGGTAAGGAAATATATTTCATGCATGGTGACGCGCCCTCGCATTTCAGCAGGATACCTAAATGAAAGATTTCCTGGTCGGTGGATTGGTCTAGCTCTAGGTTCTAGATGGATCAACCCTATGGCATCCGATTTTCCGGGGGTGAACCCTTTAGATTTCTTCATATGGGGGCACCTAATGACTTTTGTTTATGCAATTCCAATAAATACTGTGGAGAAATTGCGAGAACACATTATCAACAACTGCGAAGTTATAAGAAATACGCCAGGAATCTTTGAGCGTGTTAGACAGTCAATGGTTAGACGGATAGAAGAGTGTGTTTTAGTTAACGGTAGACATTTTCAACCTCTGTAAACAAAAGTAAAGTTTTTTACTTTGATTGTCATCCATTTTTCTGCATCAGGTATTAATAATTAAATTAGTCGCAACTCCTGAGGGATGCATTTCTGACCCAATGTTTACGGGTTTTTTATTCTTATGACGAGCTGAATCGAGACGCAGATTTTGACTACCTATTTCAGGACCACCCTGTGTATTTTAAAGAGTACAGCAGATAAACCGTTCAGCCACGTCACATAAAATATAACTTTTGCTCCTAATAACATAATTACTATTTTCTTCAAACCAGGAATAAAATTAAGTTTATGTACCTGACTTTTGATACATAATGGACTTATTTAATCTCCCATGGAATGAAGTAGCAATTTAATCCCTAATTATTAAATTAGCAATGTATTCTCTCATAGCCGCTATATTTATCATTTTCCATGACATAATAACTGTTACCATATCTAGGAATGTTATGGGTATCGTAATTGTCGCAGATGTGGGTTTAAAATTCGAGCTCGTAGAGTGAAGATATCAAGACATCTAAGGCTGATATGATTCATAACATCCGTGATATGTTCAATAGTATATAAGTTGCAGTGTGGTAATGGTTGCCATGTACGGTTTCAGTTTTTAACCAATTGTCTTTTAAGATGAATTTAGGTAATTAAAATGCTTTTTAATATAAATTATTAATTATTAGTGTTATTAAATATTACTAGCTCCAGCAGAACACAATTACTCTTAAAAAACAGGTCGGATTCATGCATATTTCAGGTTATTGTTACACCTGAAAAGTAATTTTCTGTCAAACATTATGTGTTACAATTTCAATTACCTGATAAACATGTAAAAGGTAAGTAGTTCCTTTTATTATTCAATTCACTTCATTATAATGTTGTCACTACTCCAAGTAGTTCAGTCCGCTCTTCCTCGCTCAAAACGCGCTGCCTATGCTCGCCGAAGCTTTCCTCTGCACATCAACTTAATAGCAACCACAAACGTCCTTCATGCAAACACAACAGTACACCCGCTTACTTTCACCACGAAGCCAGACAGTGTCCCCTACTAGTATATGTAATACCTTTTATCCAATTCACAAGACGTTCACTCCAACTAGAAGCTCGATGATGTATGGATTCAGCAAATGAAACGCCCTTTAACAAATTCACCAGATGTCTACTTGACAAGGTACAACATCAATTAAATGAAACGTCCTATATATCCAATTCACAAGATGTCAACTCCAACTAGAAGCAAGCAAATGGAACGCCTTCTATCCAATTCACACGATTTTTACTTTAAGATGAAACTCGACGAAATCCGCAACCAATAAATGCAACGTCATTCAAACCATATGATGTAATCAACTAACAATAATTCCAGTATATCACCCAATTTCAGAGAACACTTTCTTTGTAGATTGTAGCAGTTTAACTATTAATTGTAGTCATACCATGCACTTTCTTCTCCATAAGTTCATTATACAGCTTATATTAAAATTCCACTTTTTTTTTACCTCGCTCATTTAGCATAAAGTATACCCTTTTATACACCAACCATAATAATTATTATAATTATATTAAAAAAGGGTTATATACAAATGTTTACTTTTTACAAAAATAGGTTTTGACATGTTTTCGATTCTAATTTTTTTTACGTAATTATAAATTTGTCCATACTGATATATTTCATATACATTTTTAAGTTATAACTACTAGATATTATTCTACTACATATGTTCAATGCCTAACATATAAAATGAATATTTGGTATTTACTTTGCACTTTAATTCAATCAGTATTTATATCATATTTTCGAATCTTTCTGTTTCTTACTTTGAATTGTTCTACTGAGTTTTAATTCAAATCCGTTATTTTACAAAATACACATGTAAATTATCATGATATTCCCTCTTAATACTTAAATTCTACTTTGTATTTTTACTAATGGACTTTTTTTAATAAATTAGCAGTCTTTTATGTACCCCTTTCAATACGTAATACTCCAGGAATATGTTTGGACCCCCAACAATAATAAGGTGGAATAAATTTGTGTCGACTGATGTTGGTGGGGCCCTCCTAACCCTCTGAACCCCCTTTAGTTCCGTCACTGGTACTGTTTTCAACTAAAACTTCTAAGTTTCTGCGGGTGGCCCTGAGTCCTAAATGAATGAGTGTAAATGTGGACCTGTTTTGATGGTTTCCTTCCACACCTTGTTTACATACATTATAAACCGTGCTATCAAAATTATCAATAAGAAACAGCTTGTTCTCCTGTAACTCCCCATCGAAAATACCAGTTATTTTAATGTACATTTTTGAAGCTTTGTGAAATATGTATGAAATGTTCAGTTTATTGATATGAAAAATGTTTATTAACTTCTAAAACAATAAAAACCACGTTTGGAGTTTGCAAATTGTATGGATGTCAGATACTGATAACCACTAGAATAAATTTAAATAATACCGTATTAAATTCCTTAGAAACAATTTTTCGCACTTAAGTAGCAAACTGATAAACAATTTAATGACGATGTTCTGCATAAAGTACAGAATTTTTTATAATAAATAGATTAGCGATGTATTCAACTGCTTGATAGTTGATTAAAAATATACGTCACACAGCGCCGATAATGGCATTTCAGATTTAAATGTGAGAAGAGAAATGTGTATCCGCATCTTTCGAAAATTACAAGAACAATTTTTCCCGAACCGAAATTCGAACTCGCGAGTTTAGGTTTGACAGTTCACGAGTATTGCCACACATCAATCTGACAGTTTAGTTAGATGGCTGTTTAACGTCTATTACTTGTAACGCGAATAAAAATTTACAAATATAGGTATATGAAAAAGAAAGTAACCAATCTCGCTCAAAAGATCTTCATTTCTTTGCATTAAAATTTCACACAACATGGCCCAAAAATCCTCTTTATATGTTATGTCGTTCGCAAGTTACTAGCCATCCGGAATAGCATACACCATACACATCTTTTATTAAATTTCCGAGTTTCCTCCAAAGGGGTTACTGTCTTCACAAAAGTTATGCATTTTCATGAAACAAATGGTATATATAACTAAACCATCAAATATCTGAGACCAAGATCTTCACATTACGTTGTCCTAACATACCACCAATAATAGAAATTAATAATTTTGAAGTAAATTGGAATTCTAAAACGCAAAGCAGTCAAATACCTCGGCGTCCACCTTGATGAAGACTTACATGGGGAATACATATTGTAACGACCTTGCACCTTGGACCCCAGGTGCAGACGCGTGACGTCAGCGCCCTTGAAGGCAGCTGCAGACGAGTGACGTCAGCGACCTTGCTGGCTAACACGCGAATGCGTCATGCGGTTCCCAGAAAGGTCCAGCGAAAACTAGATGGATCTCGAAGGATTTATTCCGCGAATATAAATACACGGCCGCCGGAGTTCTCATCAGTTCGAATTCGGCAGCAAAACGAGTAAAGCTCCCATATAAATTAATCGTGTGTGAAATAAATAACAGATAAATACCATATAAATCGTTAGTGTTCAAGTCGTAAATAGCCAAATAAATAATTGTATTGTTTAAACTTGATTTAAACACACATAAATTTTAATAATAAAATTTACGAAACCAGTCAGAAGTTCTAAATGTAATTCTGATTTCATAAACAAACCGCTTTAACTTCCAGTTTTACTTCATAATTTCACAAGTTTATATTTAATTCAGATCTATTTTAATCTTGAATTAAAACAGGCAAATTTCAGTTCCCATTTACGAAATATTAACAAACGAATATTGTTTCGCAAGCATTGAGTTTAACCACTTCAGTAAACTGCAACTTGGCATTTCGCTCAGTAAGCGACCTAGTAAAGCCAAGTTCACCGCACCTTCCTGCAAACCCATGCGGAACTATAAACAGCTTATTATGCTGAATTGTCATCTTCCTACCTTTAAACGCGTTCCATTACACTACACTATTATGAACTTTGATATGTTACTTAGTTAAGCATTCTTGTTTTGTATAAATACACCGTTTATTTTCGTAATAAAACAATCTGCATTTAATGTCTGATTCATTCACTACGTCGCCACCCTAATGCCAAGCCTAATATCATCGAGACGTGAGGCTGCGTCTCTTGGGGTGGTTTACTGTCGTCCCTTTCAAGTACCATTGACTACATTGGTTTAAAACGTAAACACAGTCTTGTTTACGTGCTTGAGGGATAGAACCAGCGCAAAACAACGGAATCCTGATTCAGCCTCCAGGCAATTCTGTTAGCAATAGTGTCTGTAGTTCGTTAGTTTAAGTAATTCTGCCTTCATAATTCTTGTATATTTAAATAATTAATCATAGTAAATAAACGTTTAAAACCAGAAGCATCGTATAAATTTTAAATAGCCCGAACTTAAAAACGTAACAGTGGAGTCAGGTGTGCGGTTTGTACCGGGGGCTATAAGAAAATTATTGAACAAACATTAAATAAATAAATTGTTAACAAGTGCCGATAAAACGACGGTCAGATAAATAAATTTAAGTGTATAGTGTGGATGCCTTTGACGAGATCTCAAAGCAGCAAAATGGAAGCCCAATTAAGCCAACTTTTGCAACTGATGCAAGTTAGCCAGGACACGGCAGAGAAGGCGCAAGAGAAAGCGGAAAAAGCACAAGAGGATCTTAAGAAAGAGATTTAAGTTGGCCAGGATAAGGCAGAAAAAGCGCAAGAAGAACTGGAAACCGCGCAAGAAAAAGCACAAGAGGATCTTAAGAAAGAGATCCAAGTTGGGCAGGAGAAGGCAGAAAAAGCGCAAGCACAGTCGAAAGCCGAGCAAGAAAAAGCACAAGAAGACCTCAAGGAAGTACTTAAGAAAGAGCTGAAAGCCGGACAGGAAGTACTTAAGGAAGAGCTGAAAGCCGAGCAAGAAAAAGCAGTTCAAAAACTTGAAGAAGAAATGAAAGCGAGCCATAACGAGTTGGCAGAGGAAATCAGGGATGTTCAGGAAGAAATGGAGAGAAAAATGGCCGGACTTCAGGGTGACATGCTGGAGCTGCAGGGACGATTTACCAAGTCATGAAGTGGCCAAGGCCAACCAACTTCCTCTGAATCTGCTTGCTTCTCTTCTCCTCCTGCAGTGAATCAGCCTACCTAATCGCAAGTTGCTGCCCCTCAGGTTGCTCTGTCTCAAGATACTGCCCCAGTGAGGCCCGCAACATCTGGCTTGCACATGAAACTGCCCTCTTACGATGGGAAAACGCCATGGTCAACATACCTGAAGCAATTTGAAGCCGCAGCCGTCGCTAACGGTTGGGGAATGGCAGACAAAGCGACGGCATTGATCCTGACATTGCGAGGGGATGCTCTGAATGTTCTGCAAATGATTCCAGAAAATCAGCAGAGGGACTTCTAGCAATTGGTGAATCGTCTGGAACGGCGTTATGGCAATGTGCATTGCACCCAGTTGAAGAACAGAATTCAGAAGTCGGGGGAAACTCTGCAAGAACTGGAGGCCGATGTTGCTCGATTGGTTGGGCTCGCGTATTCATCGGCGCCGGAGGTTTCCTGGAGCAGCTAACCGTCCAAACATTCGTAGATGGAATGAAAGACGCCGATACTCAGCAAGCGGTATGTCTGGGGCGCCATAGAACACTGGGAAAGGCCTTAGCCCCCATGCGTTGGAATTTGAAGCGACAAGGACTGCCTCCAGAGGACATGGTCGTGTCCGCGGTGTCACCACGACGAAGATGGCGCCTGAATCCATGGAGGACATGTTGCGACGACTTATAAGGCAGGAGACGAGGGAGAAGGGGCCCCGTTGCTGGAGCTGCGGAAAGATGGGTCATCTTAGGGCTCGCTGTCCGAGGAAAGGAGCCTGAGTGTCTGACGAGCCGTCGGAAAACTAATGCGGGTCGACAAGAAGGGGCAAGAGTCGACTCGGCCTGATAGTCTCTTCATTGATGGGAAAATAAATGGAAGAGTTCGGTCCCTGCAGTTGGATACTGGAGCGACGAAGTCTATCGCCAGGTCTGACGTAATACGAGACGAGGGTCAGCTGCTGCCCACCAGGACACGTCTTTGCACTGCCACAGGAGGCGCAGTGACCACACATGGGGAAATGGATTTGACATTGAAGATTGGGAATCAAACCCTCAAGCATCGGGTCCTGATTGCTGACATTGCGGACGAGTTCATCCTGGGAATGGATGTCATGAATAAGTGCGGGTTCACTTTAGACCTGGGACGCGGCGTGTTGCACGTGGGTGGGGAGAAGCTTTCCCTACACCCAAGAGAAGAGATTGCAGTACGAGTGGTATTGGCGGAAGATGTTACTCTGCCTGGACGAACCGAGAGGGTCGTGGATGCATACCTGGATGGCGATCTCCGGGGCAACGTAGTGCGCATGATTGAACCTGATTATGACAAGGAGCTCACTTATGGTATCATGGTTGGGAAGACGTTGGTAAAGACTGAGCTTAAGGTCCCAGTAAGGATGATGAACGTCAACAGAGAACCGGCAACCGTCAGGAAAAACACAACCCTGGGAAGATGCACACCGGTCTCTGCCGTTGTCAGAACGATCACTAGTGACAGCCGCAGCAAGGCGAAGGGCTGCCCAAAGGCCTTAAGGAACACGGTGATGTCTACTTGCAAGGGCATGAGCCAGCAAGAACGGAAGAAGATCGGAGATCTGGTGGCCCGGTACCAAGACGTCTTCAAGTGCGGAGATCATCCCAGCGGCAGTACCGACGTAGTTAAGCATAAAATCAATACTGGGGATGCTCAACCGATACGCCAACATCCAAGAAGGTTGCCCCTCGCCAAACGGAAAGAAGCTGAGAAGATTGTCCAAGATATGCGAAACCAAGGGATTATCGAACCGTCCAGCAGTCCGTGGGCCTTCCCAGTGGTTCTTGTCAAGAGGAAGGATGGCTCAACGAGGTTCTGTGTTGACTACCGGCAGCTGAACCATGTGACCAAGAAAGACAGCTACCCTCTGCCACGAATTAATGATACCCTAGATACGCTCTCCGGTTCTCAATGGTTCTCGACGCCAGACTTGAAGAGCGGTTATTGGCAAGTCGGAATGGAACCTGCGGACAGGGAGAAGACCGCATTTACTATCGGAACTGGGCTCTGGCAGTTTTCCGTCATGCCGTTCGGTTTGTGCAATGCCTCCGCCACGTTTGAGACGCTGATGGACACCGTCCTGAAGGGTCTATCTTGGCAGACCTGCCTGATATACTTGGACGACATCATAGTGGTGGGTAAATCCTTCAACGAGCATCTGAAAAACCTGGATGAAGTGTTCGGTAGACTGCAAGGTGCCATCCTGCGACTAAATCCAAAGAAGTGCCACATCTTCCAGAAGGAGGTACAGTACGTGGGGCACGTCGTATCCCGCCAGGGAGTAGCAGTAGACCCGAGTAAGGTGAAGGCAGTGCAGGATTGGCCAATCCCGAAGGATAAGCATGAGCTGCAAAGCTTCCTGGGCTTCTGTACTTACTACCGACGGTTTGTGCTGGGCTTTGTAAACATTGCAAAATCGTTAACCCGTCTAACGAAAGAGGGACGACAGTTCGAATGGAGTGCTGAGTACGCAGAGGCCTTCAAGACGCTCAAGACTGCCTTAACCAGTTCACCTGTACTTTGCTATCCACGTCAGGAAGGCCAGTTTATCCTCGACACTGACGCTAGCAATTTCGGAATCGATGGTGTTCTGTCCCAGATCCAAGATGGCCAAGAGAACGTCCTGGCATATTTTAGCAAGGTCCTGTCCAAATGGGAGTGGAACTATTGCGTAACCAGGAGGGAGCTTCTGGCAGTAGTCAAGTCCGTGGAGCATTTTTATAAATAGCTGTATGGCAGAAGATTCTTGCTGAGGACCGACCATGCTGCTCTAAGATGGCTGCTGCAGTTCAAGAACCCTGAAGGACAGGTGGCTAGGTGGATCGAGCGCCTACAAGAGTACGACTTTGAAATAAATCATCGACCTGGCACAGCCCACCGCAACTCCGATGCGTTATCCAGGAGGCCTTGCCCTGCGGACTCCAGCTACTGTTCAAGCCTTGAGAGTCGTGCGGTACCCATCAATCGTAACACTGTAGTCGACGACTCGTGGGAGCTAGACGAGTTGCAGAACAGCCAGGAGAACGACCCCGACCTAGGCACGGTTATAGCCTGGAAGCGAGATGGCCGTCGACCTACCTGGCAGGAGGTCGCCGCCACCAAACCAACGGTGAAGACCTATTGGGCGCAATGGCGCAGCTGGAAAACAACGTCCTGACCAGAATATTGGAAGACGAGGACGGTAGGGCAACGAGATCACAATTGATGGTCCCAAGGAGAAGAGTGGCCGAGGTTCTGCGCCACCTGCATGATTGCTCCTCTGGGGGACACTTCGGATCGAAGAAGACGTTGCATAAGGTCCGAGACCGGTTCTACTGGGCGAGCTGCAAAGATGATGTCCGAGAGTGGTGCCGGCTGTGCGAAGCCTGCGCTACAGGAAACGGAGCAGTTGGCAGACGTAGAGCTTCGATGCGGCAGTACAACGTCGGTAGTCCGTTCGAAAGGATAGCCATCGACATCGCTGGACAATTCCTCGATACTGAATCGGGAAATAAATACATCCTGGTGTGCATGGACTACTTCACCAAGTAGCCCGAAGCGTACGCCCTTCCGAATCAAGAGGCCGGTACTGTCGCTGATGTTCTGCTGAAGGAGTGCTTCAGCCGTTTTGGAGTCCCGCTGGAGGTACATTCCGACCAGGGCCGGAATTTCGAGTCTGGACTGTTCCAGAACGTTTGCAAGCTGCTGGAGATACACAAGACCTGGACCACTGCCCTCCATTCTCAATCGGACAGCATGGTGGAGAGGATGAACCGAACCATGGGGAAGCATCTGTCCAAGGTGGTTTCCGAACATCAGCGTGACTGGGACCAGTACATTCACCTGTTCCTAATGGCCTACCGATCGTCAGTACAAGAGACAACCAACCACACTCCAGCCACGGTACTCTTTGAACGCGAGCTGCGATTGCATGTGACCTATAATTTGGAAGAAAGCCTGGCGAAGAAACGACCGGCGAGGACTACGTGGGGAACCTGAAGAAGAGGATGGAAAAGATCCACGACGCCGTACGCCAAAACATTCAAGGTGCGAGCGACCGAATGAAGGACCGATATGATGCCCGCGCTGAGGCCGGTGGTTTCCAACCTGGCAATTTGGTATAGCTTCATAACCCCCAGAGGCGTCGTGGCCTCTCTCCCAAGCTCCAAAGAAACTGGGCAGGCCCCTACACTGTAGTTGTTCGACTGAATGACGTGGTATACCGAATCCAGAAACCTCCTCGAGGAAAGTGCATGGTGCTGCACTTCAATCGGTTGGCCCCTTATGCCGGAACCAATGAGGAAGTGGAGGCTGTCACGGAGCAACCCCTGAGACGACTAGGGCCCGGAGAAACCTCCTTCCAGGAGTTTATGGCCGCTTATGGGGGTACGAAGACTGCGCGATTTGGAGTCACTACAGAGGTGCAGCGTGACCTGTTCGACACCCTGCGGCAATATTCCCTGGCACACTGCGTCGCCCAGGACCTCCGGATGTCTAGGGGGATCGCCGCTGCCTTCCGGGAGAAGTTTGGCCGGTTAGACCAGCTGCGAGAGCAGGCACCTCAGGTTGGCAGAACTTTGCAGCTGAAAGAAGGCAACAACAGCTCCATTTATTACCTGGTGACGAAAAGGTTGTCTTACGAAAAACCTAGTTACCAGGAGCTCTGGTCTGCTCTTTTGGACCTTAAGGAGCAGATGGTGAAGAACAGCGAAACCCGGCCAGCGGTGCCGAAATTAGAATGCGGCCTGGATTCGTTGGACTGGAGGGTTGTACGCAGCATGCTGGAAGTAGTCTTCTACCAGATCGGCATCCAGATCGAGGTCTGCTGTTGCAGCCCGTTGCGAAGCATTGAGCCCACGGTGGACTGCTACTTCTTCAGCCAGTCCGTGTGCAAGAAGGGCACCGCCTGCAATTACCGCCATCAAACCCCCACAAGAACGAGTGACAGGCATCCGACGCAACTCGTTCTGGGACAGAACGACCTAAGGCGGGGTCAGTGTAACGACCTTGCAACCTTGGACCCCAGGTGCAGACGCGTGACGTCAGCGCCCTTGAAGGCAGATGCAGACGAGTGACGTCAGCGACCTTGCTGGCTAACACGCGAATGCGTCATGCGGTTCCGAGAAAGGTCCAGCGCAAACTAGATGGATCTCGAAGGATTTATTCCGCGAATATAAATACACGACCGCCGGAGTTCTCATCAGTTTGAATTCGACAGCAAAACGCGTAGAGCTCCCATATAAATTAACCGTGTGTGAAATAAATAACAGATAAATACCATATAAATCGTTAGTGTTTAAGTCGTAAATAGCCAAATAAATAATTGCATCGTTGTTAGCAATAGTATCTGTAGTTCGTTAGTTTAAGTAATTCTGCCTTCATAATTCTTGTATATTTAAATAATTAATCATAGTAAATAAACGTTTAAAACCAGAAGCGTCGTATAATTTTTAAATAGCCCGAACGTAGAAACGTAACAATATTAATGAAAACTGAACGAGAGTAGTACAGTTGTACCCAATCATCAAGACCGTGGTCGCTTGAGATGGAAGAGCCAATTTTGAAAATCCTGCAGGAGAAGCCAACACGAAGCAGTAGGAGTATTTCACAAGAACAGGGGCTGTCGCAAGGTTGTGTGTACAAGTTTAACATGAGTGAAGGATATCATCCCTATCACTACACAAAGATCCAAGCTCTCTTGCCCAATGACTTTCAGTGAATAAATTACTGCAACTGGTTACTGCAAAGAGCAGCAACGGACAATAATTTTGTTTCCCATGTGCTATGGACGGATAAAGCTAGCTTTACCAGATATGGTTTTTTTACTTCCTTTTACAATAAAGGAAGTATTGGATTTACCCCAAAAATTCGAAATTGAGTTTTCAACAGATCTTCACGTTGAGTCCCCTGAACAGAAAAAACATGTTTTTGTTCATTAGTCTGCCTGTCAGTATGTCTATGCGTGTGTGTGTGTGTCTGTCTGGCTGTCTGTGTGTCTACCTGTGAACAGAATATCTAAAAAACGTAGAGGTATGGCGTTGAAACTTCATATATGAGTTATGTGTACTAGATAGATGCGACAGCAAGCATTTGAAGAAAATCGCATAACCTTGTGATTTTTCAGTTTTTTCGATTTTTTCAAAAACGGCTCTAACGATTTTTTTTAAACTTTACATTTTTATTCCATTTTTAATGTGTATTGATGTGATTTTCCAGTTAAATACCTCTAAAATAGGTTTCTTTTCTTTTTCTTTCGTTCTTTTTATTAACTCTATTTTAAGTAAAACAGCCGGTATATTATTACATTTTTGAATTCAGCTTAAAATTTTAGAGAAAATTTGTCTCCTTTACTAACGCTCTATTTTGTATAGTTTCTGTAGAATTTGTAATTTTTGAAAACTTTTGACAAATGCTTATAAATTAAAAATCAAGTGTTTGGCTAATTATAAGATCACTGTAAAATGAAGTTGTGTGAGTGTATCACACCAAATTATTAATCAGAGGAATAGCCATTATTATAACGTGGCAATCCCTTATTTAACTTATAAATGCGACCATCAACATAGATTTACAGAAATGTTTGGGCCGGTAACATTGGTAATAATTTGATTGGTCCAATAATATTACCACACCGTTTAAATGGGGACATTTTTTACACTCTCTTACGAATAATTTAGAAGGACACCCTGAATAGCAAGAGTTTGAAACATGTAACTGCAGTTAGATGGTGCTCCCGCTCATTTTGCTGCTCCATTTACGGCTTGGTTAGACGAATAGTTTCCGGAAAGGTCGATAGGTGAACAGCTCGGAAGGGACCAGTAGCTTGGCAACGCAGATCCCCAGATCCTATTCCACTCGATTTTGTCTTCTAGGATTATATCAAAACAATGATATACTGAACCACGGTTCAAATTGCGGAAGACTTTGTTATATAAATTTTCCGGGATAACACACGCTAGCAAAAATTCCGGAAGCTTCACATATCCCCAAACCACCAGCCACGTATTTTAGCGGCCTATTCGTTAATGACCGAAGCAGCTCTCTCATAAATTAATTAAGCAGACGGGCGCGCACTTGCGTAGCCAAGCCGCCTTCGAATAGGTGCCTTTGTCGAGAATTTGGATGTCAATCAAAAGGCTCGTTAGGGCATTAAATAGGCCGTAAACGTCATTTCATTGCTGACATATGAGCCATAGAACACAGGTGTTGAGCGGAAACCCCTTCTCGCAAACTTGACCAAAATCGGTCAAGCTATCTCTCATCCCCGTAGCGTTTCAGCCAATCACATAGCCGAATTAACCGCCTGCTCCATTTTTAACCAATAGTTACAAACATCTTATTGTTTCCAGCCACGATCGGGCGTCCGGTCTAGTATCACGGCGTCCGGATCTTTAAAATCGTTATCGTGGAGTCAGATGTGATCCTTGTGCAATGCAATTTTGGTGTTTTAACGTCAATAGATTGATGTGATTGTTGTTCTATGCGATTTTTCCTGTATTTGAGTGTAAAAGGTTGTAGATGTAGGGAACCACTAAAGGTAAGTTTCATCCAGCACTAGGAAGGACGTCGCTACAGCAGTCGACAACACGCCTGAGGATGGTTTCTCTTTCCGCTTTTAAGAAATCGTCCATTTGTATCAACATAAAAGCGGTGGCGCTCAAGGTATTATATTTCATTCACAAATTGTCCTTGCCCCGTGTAAGACGAATCTCGGAATAACCTACGCCTTTTCAATCAAGTCAGCCGTCCCACCATTCTGGGCGGGCTGGGGTTCTGATAACCCAATATTGTGCCAATCTCGTTTTATTTCGTAATAACTTAATTATGTAATCGAATTCAAATTGCTGCCGCATTTTCAAGGCCACATCGTGCGTATATCGCAAAATTTGTTTCGAGACATAACGATAGAACTTTGAACAGTTACTTTAATCGTTTATTGTGTTATTTCTATCAAATAACTGTTTTAATTTATTCGTTATGGCGTTAGAGATCTACCTAATTTTCTGAGTTACCGATTTGACTAAAATTCCATTAAGTTCTTAAACTTATTGTAATGTTTACCCAGTTTACAAATGTAGTTACAACTTACCTACCGGTTTGAATAAAGTTGTCTTCTCAAAGCAATAATAATTATTATTCAATAATAGTCGTAGATAAGAGATGCTAATAATTAGTGACAATTCAAATCAATCAATGTTTAAATATCTGCTTACTTAAATTATTAAGCTAAATGGTTTCCTTAGAAACAGTGCACAATGTACTTATTATAAAGAAATTTACCAGCTACCGTATTCATGTTGTCAAATTTAGCTTTAGTTCTTTGCTCATAACTATAAAATAAAAGTAGATAGGATTTTTTTAAATACTTTCCAGGCTACATTAACGTTCCCCTACAACGTACTGTAGAGAAAATGCGCCATTTTGGAATCACCCTATACTGGTTTCACCAAGCTTTTCATAATGTGATGTTTTCTAACTGTTCCCTCCTTATTTACATATGTCCCCGATACACCGTCTTCCCACCTACAAGCGAAGGAAAATACCAAATGCACAAATATTTTACATAGTTTGTTTACAGTCAAGTCGGGGCTGTCTCTTATAATATTAACCCAGCAACTTTTTAGTTAAATGTTAGTGTACCGTTTCACAATTTTTAAAATTTTGAAAAGGAGCTTAATAATTACGTTATTTAAGACCGGACTGGCTGTTTGAAACGGCCCGGGCGAATGACACAAATCCGGCCTCTTAAAAAAAATGCATTTTTTTATAAGGCAAACAAACCCAATCATTAGACATAAAAAAAACAATATTTGTTTTCAGAAATATATATATAGTTATATATTGTAAAGGAAGCCCACTAAGCTCTACGTTTCGGATGCCAATAAATGTAATATTTAATAAGTTAATATTTTGGCCCTCTGTTCCAACTTTTATCTGTGAGTAAATTTAGGATGGTTAAAAATGAAATGTAACCCTCAATTACTCAAATAAATGGTTGCATGCCCCTCTTTCTATTTTATTCAATTGCAATTATTTATTACGCTAGCACAATGGGAAAACATAAGCTCTTTCTCAGGTTAGGTTCCAAAGTTGACTATATTTTTGATCTGAATTTTGCTATAGCCAACAATTCTAAATCAGTAGTTTCAATACGCAACGTTAGTTCAAATATTCACAATCTGTCGAATTACACAAAATGTTCGCCCAGTAAAACAGCGATTATTTGAACGTTTAAATTCGTGAAAATATGAGAAAACATCAGGTAATTATTCAAATTTTCGTGCTTTGCAAACAATTAATACTGTTTCGTTTTAGTAATGACGTAGGACAGACGCCGTCTGCTCAATTGTTTCTTGTCGCTCGGGATTCTCGCTAAATTTGCAAAATTGGATGTCGCCTTGCTTATTACTCAAACTACGGCGTAGCTGGAACTTTGGAAACGAGCGAATTCTCTTCGGGAAGGTTTCATCTCTATTTTGCTGCTTTTCCCCAAACGTTAACACTTAAATCGCAGGCTTAACCTTACCTCGTTTGGTGGCTTCGGAGCTGCTTGCGGCAATGCTGCTTGGATTCCCTGCTGGAGATGCTCGTCCGGCTGCAGAAGGTGGTTGAGACGTTCTTGCAGACTCGTACTATGCCTTGGGATGCTGTCGGCTGATTTCCACTGCCTTATTTGCTGTAGATGGGCCTCGAAATTTTGAAGTGCTCGCTCCCGATGTCGTCGTAGATGGACTCGGAGAATTTTTAATTTTGTGTGGCGGAAATTGCCACAAACGCTACCACTTGTACATGGAGATGAACACAATAAAAAGCACTACTTTTTTCTGGTAAAATGCTCGTTTAATGGTATAAAATTGTATTTGAATGTGGAGCACAAATCTGACAAACTTGTAATAATTTTTATTGATTTGTTCTCCTTGTTTTCAAACAATATAGCATTTAGTTACTGGAATATGGATATGCTTATGTTAATGGAAATCAGGTTTGGTAATTAATGGGCATAAAAAGAAATAAATTTGAGTACATAAATTAGAATTAACATTTTTCTTAAAATCTAGATTATTGTCTTTTTCCTATAACTAAAATGGTTCTATTGCGTCACACACACAAACGTCTTTTACTATTTGGTGACTGCACTGCTTTGCATTATTTTTATTAATTATTAACGCACTGGAATATTAGAGTTCCACCATTTTCCTTCGTTTACTTCCTTTCCTGTTGTCTGCTTCTCGAATTGCTCTTTGCAATGTTCTGTTATCTTTCATCTTGCTTAATTCACCTTTCAGATTCCTCACAATTTTCACTATGCTTGGCTTTATTGAAACTACTCTCCTTTTAAAATGCACATAACAAACCTTTTGTGTCTACTAATTTTTTTCGGTCTGGCTTTAGATTATGCACACACCTATTCTTTTATTATTTTAATTTATTTAACAGTCAATTTCGAACCCTGTGAAAATAAACTTTGCCTTTGCTTTCCTTTCTCGACTAATTTACTGTTTCTCGCATCTCATTGTCAATGCATTTAATATTTTACTTTAGTTTAACATTGCAATTGCATAAAACATTCCAACTCTGTGCTTGTTGAATCGGTCAATTATCCTGCACTGCAAACAGAGCCAAGTGGTGGTCCTAATACCATCTCAATATATATCTCAAAAACATCATTCAGGTAATACAAAAATATTAGAAAAACAATTAAAAAATTTGTGTAAACTCATATTGTACATTGGTGTAACTATGTATAAAGTAAGAAAGAACAAATGTAGTATTAAAATTAAGGTAGAATATCAATTACCAGTATTTTTTCATGCTTTTACACTTATATGTCAGTTTATGTAAAATATCACCATTTTCAATACACTAGAACATCTTTTTTGGAAGACAGTAACATAAAAGCTACCAAATTATCTTGAGACAAATAGCTCCTTGCTCTGTTTAAATAAAAGTTAATTTAGAAAAGGTTGTTTCATATGCAAATTGTCAAATAGAAAATGTTAATAATTGTTATTTATGTATTAAGGGCATAATCAACAGATTATAGCACGAGGACAAAAAGACAGGTTTGTTCGCTAGTGAAAAATAGTCAATAAACGCTAGTTATGCGCGAGGTGGATCAACATTTTATGTATAGGTGCTAGTAAATGTTGACAACTAACGATGCCATTGCTTGCCAAGCTGACTAACAAGACACTAACCCGGTCGTCAAATACTTTTGCAATCCTGTACAAATATGTCAACTATTTAGTTGTCATTATGGATTTAAAGATTTCATACTTCTTTATTAGTGAAAAAATGTTACTTATTCACAAAAAGATGTTGAGTTTACGAGCACGTAGTGCGAGTGAAATCATATTTTTGAGTTTTTTAACGTTGCCATTACCAAACATTTTGTGTTTATTAGAGAATTTCAAAACATTTTGTATGTAACGCATTATTAAATTAGCGTTTTTTTCACTCGTCGTAATTTACAACAAATATAACTCGTAAAAAACACCCACTCTTTTCAACTTTTGTTTCATAAATAGCTATTATTACACGTTTAGCGTCGTTTAGCGGGCCATAAAGTAGGTACTCTGTTTTCCAGTGATCTATTATTTGTTATTTATATCTGTGATACGAGGTATAGAATGCTTTTTAAGCTTTTCAATTTATTTACGTTTTAAAAGTGGAAAATAAAGTGTTGTATGCACCACCGGTACTACTTGATGTTTATACCTCTCGGGCACAACCATTTATATAATACTCTTGGTACATAAATAAATATTATGGCGCTAGGGCCGTAAAGTAACATAGTACGTCCTCAAATATAGGGTGTACAGTGACCTATTCCGCCCGGTCGTACATAATGTTAGTTTTTTAACGTTACTATTGATGACGTAAAAAAATTACTTTGTCAACATAACGTAGAATACCTACAAAATTTTGTTTAGTACAGATTTGCAGAAAATATTGTACCCAACACGTTGCAAAAATCAGTGTTGTTTCGACTCGTGAAACAAAACACTCTCATTTTGCAAGTTGTTTACAAATAACTATTTTACAATTCTGTACTAACATTTCAATTTTGTAGTTGTCATTGTTAATGTCAAAATGGCATACACTTTTTCACGCTTTGTCATAAATTTGTATGTTAACATAATCTATCTAAATAACATAATATAATCTCTGAAACTTCTTTGTGGCGTGAATCTATAATTCATATTCTTTTTTGGGTATTTCGCCACTCTGCAAATTAAAATTATAATTATAATTTTAATTTGCAGAGTGGCGAAATACCCAAAAAAGAATATGAATTATAAATAACATAATATATCTAAAACTTTGTGTTCATTACAGAATTGCAAACAATTGTATGCAATACGTTGCAAGTATTTTTTTTTATTTTTTAACTCTTCGTAATTGTCCAACGAGCAAAGCGACTCGTGAAAAAACCCTGATTCAAACTTGTTTCATAAATAACTAATATGCTTTTTATAGATCAGGGTATACTTCAGCATATAAATTATATTTCTTCAGAACGTAGTAGCAACAAACTATACATTTTTTGCAGAAGTTGATATCAACAGTGCGGTTTTCTGCTTCATAATCATCTTGTTAATTTTTTTCTGTTTTAATATCGATGACAACTTATTCCACTTGGAACCAAAATTTTAGAGTTCCATTTGTAGATTATCTTACGCCACTTCAGGATCAAACTTGGTTAGCTTTTTGTGGAAAATATGTCAACAGGTTTGGAAGGAAAGAGAAACTTGACGGGTAAAAGCATTCAAAGTCTTAGGACAACTCCTTGCGAAATGCAAATTTGGATTCTTAGATACTGACAACTTTGTCCAGAGTCACATTGAAAATCTATATTCTCAATTGGTTATTAATAGCTGGATTTTGTGGTGCTTCATCGCAACTTTCGTTGTGAAATATTTTTTTCTTTCGTATTCTCTGGACACACATCTCTTTCTAAACGACAACGTCTAGCGGAATTTCATTTTGAAAGAATTGCTCATTTACTTTATTTATAAACTCTTCAGTCTTCCGCAATTTTACGAAATTCTCGATAAACTTTATTTAGGGATAGAAGTGTCCTCGACCATGCGGTATTTTGGCAAGAAATTCATACCTGATATTTATAGGTACTTTGATAGAGGCATAAAAATTCTTCTGCGCAACATTGCGAAAATAATTGTCTTATACTTCAAGAAATTGTAACATGTTAATTATGTGGCTGTGCTTAACCAGTAGACCACCGGCCCCCACAACCACCGGCTCATCGAGCTAGCACCCGGCCCCCCAGTCCGGCTCTGACGTTATTTAATGATCACTGTTACCTCACGACTTACTAAAGCATTTGTTGATTGTGTCAAACTATTACCAATTATGATGAGGCCGGTAAGCCTTGTCTACCTGACCTGACAAAAACATATTTTTTTATAATAGCTCAACGAAATTAAATGAATTAAGCAACAACAATCTTCATGTAACATTTTTTAACAGAATGTACAGGGTGTCTCAAAAAGAATGCGACACTGATTGGTCATATGTTCCTTAGCTTACAATAAGTCAATTAAAGCTAATATACCTTAGTACACCGTCTCTCCAGGAAGAATTTATAGGGCCTTGAAGTTCAGTCTTTTATAATTTTTTCCTTAATTTCCACCAATGTATAAATATTGATTTCACACGGTTCAAAAGCTTGGTATTGTGTAGGTACTGCACTAATGTAAAAATGTTCGTAGACTAGACTTGACTGTAAAATGCACTTTGTACCCATCTTTAAAACCTTTTTTAGCTTTAGCTTTGCTATCTGTAACATTTTTAAAAATTGTAGGTTATTATCCGAAACGGAACTAAAAAACGTAAAAATAAGGTACTTTTAGTTCATAAGCGTGCAACCATATATATAGTGTTGTAAAACGTCACATTCTTCTAGTGTTTCTGCTTACAGTAAGAAGCTCGGTGGTGTAGTGCTTAAGAGCGCTAAGATTCTGTTTGGAAGATTTCGAGTTTGAATTGTTCTAACTGCTATAATTCACTACTTCAGCAACTATTACATTCAACTAAAACTGATAAACTAATAGTAAAGGTATTTCGGATATGATTCTCAGTACTATATAGTAAGTTACATTATATTTAGAATGAATTCTCCTTAGTGTTTTCTCTTATAAAGGGGATAGACATATATGTGGCAATTATAGGGGAATAACTGTAGCAGCAGCATTTAGTAGACTGTACGGGAGAATACTAATGGACATAGTAGAAAAAGAATACAAAATAATTGAAGCAGAGGAACAGAGTGGGTTTAGGTCAACCATAGACAACATATTTTGCCTCAAACAGATAATTGAAAAGAAAATAGCGACAGGAAGGGAAATACTGTGATGAAACGGGTCTATTAGCTCCACGTTGCGAGCCAGTAAATGTATTAAAATGGGTCTATAAGCCCCACAATTACGGGCCAATAAAATGTAATGATTACCTGTTTGTGAATTTTAAATAAAATCCAATGAGTTAAACTGTGGCTGGTGAAAAGCGAAATGTAATTAACGATTATACAAATAAATGGTTGTATGCCCCTTTTATATTTTATCTAATCTGCAAAACTGATTTGGCTAACTACAAGGCAAGCATGAAACTCAAATGTCATTGGGTTGGGATTATAAACGGACTTTATTTCATTCGTGAACTCAGTAGTTGGAATGCGCGGTTCTTGGTAGGTTCTTCTTTGAATGTTTTAAAAGTGAAATTACTGTGAGAAATGCGTCAGGTAATTATTCAAATTTTCGCGCTTGCAACAAATTAGCATTGTTTTGTTTCCGTGATGGCGTAGGAACACCTGGCCTTGCTTGTTTCGTGACGTACAAGGGACGCCAAAACGTGCATTTGTTTTTGTTAGCTTGGGTTCTCAGCCGAATTCGCACAATCCACCGACTCTACTCGATTTTTGCAAAAACCGAAGCAAATGGGGCCTCGGGAAAACGCTAAGCCACTCCGGGAAGGTTTGACCGCGGATTTTAATGCGTTTCCGACACTCCACACTTAAATTTGCAGGCTTTATCGTACCTTGTTTTCAGACTTCTAAGCTGCCCGTTGTGAATGCTGCCCGGATCTTCTGGTGGAGACGCTTCCCTCGCTGCAGATGCTTTTCGTGACGTTCTTGCCGTCCTTCCCGACGTAATGCAGTGCAGGCTTCTGGGTCTGGATTCTTCCTTTTGTCGGGAACGATTCTCGGAAACCCCAGCTGAAGGGCAGCAGATGTCCTCGGAGAAGCGATTGGAGAATTTTATATTTTAGTGCTGCGGAAACCTTCACAAACACTGTCACATGTACTCTAAGATGGGCACAATAAATGGCAATTCTTGTTTTTTGGTAATATGCTCGTTTAATAGTATAAATATGTATCTAAAGGTGGAGCACAAATCTAACAAACTTCACATAAAATTAATTCAATTGTTCTCTTTGCTTTTTCAACAAAACAGCATCAGGTTGCCAGGTTACTATGATTCTCTTATGTTAAAGGAAATTTTGGTAAAGAAAGGTTACAAATGGAAGTAAATTTGACTACTGAAATTATATTTTCAATTTTCTTAAAACTAAATTATTGTCTTTAATCTTATAACTAAATTGTTCGGTAGCGCTGCGCACACAAACGTTTTTATTTTTATTTTGTCATCGTTATGCTTTGCACTATTACACTTTTTTTTAAATGCACTGATTTTTGAGTTCACCATGTTCGCGTCATTATCTTTTCTCTTCTGTTGCCTTCTAGAATTGCTCTTTTGCAATATTTCTATTATATTATCCTGCTTAATTTAGCTTTCTGCTTTGCTTACTAATTTCACTACCTTTTGTATCAAATACATTTTATAAATTGGTCTGGTTTTACATGTGCACAAACATTATTCGAATTATATTAATTAGTCACAAGCCAATCTAAACCCTTTGAAATTTGCTTTGCCTTTCGTACCTTTCTACAACTAATTTAATCTCTCTCGCATCTCATTATCAGTGCATTTACTGTTTTACTTTAGTTTTAAAATTTGCAATTAGATAAAACATCCCAACTCTGTGCTTATTGAATCGGTCAATTATCTTGCACTGCAAACGGAGCCAAGTCGTGGGCCTCATACCATCTCAATACATCTGGTTTTCATTGACCTAGCAAAAGCATATGATGACGTACCCATTATCAAACTATGGCCTGTAATGCAAAAATCCGGTATTAACTAAACAGCAATAAAAGCGATCAGAGAAATGTACAGATAGTCAATATCTAAAGTACGGGTAGGTAAATATATATCTGAAGGATTTCAAAGTAGCAAAGGTTTAAGACAAGGGGGTTGCGAGTCCCCAACTTTATTTAAAATCTATATAGAACAAGCTCTAAGTCAATGGAAGAAAAAATGTAGAGGAATGGGAATACAAATGGATAATAAAAATTTATACACATTGCAGTTTGCAGACGACCAGGTAGTGATAGCACAAGATAAAGAAGACCTTGAATACATGGCACGAAAACTTAAAGAAGAATGACAAAACATTGACAAAACCAAATACCTATGTATTGGAGGTCTAACGCAAAATATACAATTAGAATAAGATGAAGTAATATTACCTTGTGAAGAATACAAATACCTGGGAATAAAAGTACACAGAGATGGCAAAGATATACATGAAATAAAACAACGAATAACTCATGGAAGGACCGTAACCAGAAGATTGAATGGAATTTGGTGAAGTAAGGAAATTACAAAAAAGAGAAAAATTAATACTTACAACGCCTTGGTGAAGAGCATAGTAACATATGGAGCAGAGGTATGGAAAATAAACGAATCGGAAAAAAGAAAAATTGAAGCAGTGGAAATGGATGTTTTAAGAAGGTCAGCAAGAATATCCAGAAGAGATCATGTAACAAATCAGAGGTAATGAGAAATTATGAATGTCCACGACACAATAATCCAGAACATAGAACAGAAGCAATTAATCTGGTATGGCCACGTAAGAAGGAGGATAAAAGGTTGCCGAGAGCAGTGTTGGATTGGTTACCTCCAGAAAGAAAGGAAACGGGGAAGGCCCCCAAGAACATGGGGAGAAGGTATTAGAAGGACAATGAGTGACAGAGGCCTCGCTTGCGAAGGACGTTCTGAGTAAACCTCATTACAATTTTTTTTACTTTGGACTCAAAAGATACATTTTTAGCACTAATTTCAGTTAACGTAATTTTCTAGTTTATATGTGAGCGAGATTCTAGTTCGACAATCGAGTGCTTATCGTGTCCGATAATCTTATTTTCCGTAATACACAGGGTGGAAATGGAAAAATTCCGTGAAAATTGTTTTCGGAGTAAGTAGCTGGGACTTCACATTTGACACCTTTCTTTAATTCCAAACAAATTTTCCAAATAACATTTTTGGGTTTTTTGAAAAATAAGTGTAGGTACTTTATTCCTGAGCCATTTTCATATTTTCGAACCTTCCTCGTATACGAAGGGCGTCATTTAAATTTTGGCAAGTGCATTTTTAGTTTGAGATAGTGCAGGGACTGTTATCAAGAATAACATTTTCTGGTAAATGGATAATATAAAAAATTCCCATGTGTTCAAATTTATTTATGATTTATGTAAAACCATTATTGTTGGACAATTTAAATTAATATGAACTTTGTTATAGTTAACTTTACAGATATTGGAATTTTTGTAACAATCGAGCTAGTTCCCTCTGTTACTAAAAAAATAGTATATTGTACAATTAGTTATGAAAGTCATACTTTTTTCAAGAATTTGCAGTTTGATTAATGAGGGTGAAGACCGAGTTTATCAAGCAAATGAGTAAAAAAATTGCTGTCATTACGTATTGTACGTTATTTTTTGCATAGTGATCTCTTGTAACTCTCAATTGCAATAAAATAGTTAAAAAAAGTATTACTTTCTTTACGATGTTTCGTTAAAAAAGTGTACTTTCTTCATGATTTTTCGGTAAAAAAAGGCGACTATCATGATTACTATGCAAAAATAATAATTTCTGCTACACTATAATTATATCTAGACAGATCTTTAGAGTATGCCTTATGTTTAAAAGAATCTTTATTACGTGCGAAGTTTATTTTTGTCGTCTAGATATCTTGCAGGGCAATGGTTACGTTCCACTTGCTTTAGACAGTTATATTTAGGATTAATTTGTTTTCCATTGAAGTAAAAGTGCTTAAAGATGGGCGGGTTAATAAGTGATTTTTTATGTCAATACCTATTGGTGGAACTGAAGCAGAATGTTGATAATTTTGAAATCGTTAATTTGTAATTGTAATTAATTGTTTTTATCTACAAATTTGTTAGAGAAGTAAAATTCACACCATAAATATGTAACACTAATTACATATTAAACAATTATGGAATGTAATAAAAATTGATTATATTAAACGCTTACGTTCAACTAATTACTGTCTGTTAGAACAAATCGGTCGTCAGTAAAGCTTTCGTGTTATACGTATAGGCTTAGGCAACTTTAGTTACAGAATAGATTGATATTCTGTTTTATTTTTCTAGAAACTGCAGGACGTCGTGTAGGGGCCTAGAGTAAAATAAAATATATACCAAAGTAACTTGTGAAGGTTTTTTTGTGATGAAATACCTAAAATCAATATAACAATGCATTACTAATAAATATAATATAGAAAATATTAGGCGTGTTTCGGCTGTTTCCAGAAGTTTTATTTAATAACTTGATGACTCATTAAGAGTGGCCACAATAAAGCTGTATTTTATCCACTAAAACTAAAACTTACAGCTAGGGATTCCAAAAACTGGTTGAATTATCCAGAGACTACTAAAATAATGAATACGAAGGTAATTTCTAAATGATATACTTATGTCAAGACCAAATCAGTATAATTTACAACACATTTTCTTCTTTCTTTTAAATTTGGCTTTCTTATCTCGTACCTATTTATTCCTTATACGATATAATCTCAATATGTAGATTACAGCATATATTTTTTATATCCGACAGCCTGCCCAATACATAGGTTAAAATTCGCATAAAAACTTCAAAATCTAAATATATATGCATATATACTTCAATGAACACGTTTAGTTCCCCTAAAATAATGATAGCAATTAATAACATTTCAAGCATTTCAAATATTATCTTACAAAATATTCTATAAATGTTCTAATTTAAGTTTTGTATGAATAGCATATGACTTTGAATTATTAATTTGTAAAAACGGTATTAAAAATCGTTTTAGCCTTGATTGAAACATAAAATATAATCAGAGCAGGCTTAGAACTAATGAATAAACATGTAAGATGAATGTTGCAGCAGATCAACAGAGAGAAAGAAGAGCCCCTGTCCTACGTGGGACTTGCTGAGGGGGCGCCTGGTGTCCTATCTTGTATCAGCGTAGCCAACAAGGTCAGAAAGTTATCCTAAAAATAGAATTTGATGGAATGTTTAAAGTGGTTTCTGTTTTTACAAATTTTCGGAAGAAGCGAATCGTGAGTGTTTTGTTATGGCGTCAATTTACTTACGTTTGTTAAATCACTAAGGTAACTCACTCTTATATAATTATTGATGTAATTTTTAATATTAAGCCAAGTTGTTTTTAAACAATTGTGAAGTTGGAGCGCCATGTTTGTAAAGTTGTTCCCATCAGTTAAAATATCTAATTTTGTAGCGGTACCATTGGATAAACAAGCTGTAACTAAAGCGATTACTTTTAAAAACCATAATTATGCATTCAATCATATTTGCTAGGATGTAAAAACCCAAACCTTTGGGATGATAAAGTCTTTTATTTAAATAAAGAATAACCACTGCGATACATATAAAGTATTGTTTGTGAAATACACATTGATAAAAAGCTGCAACAGATACTATTATTTACTCCCATTAGTAATATTGTTAGTTTCCATTAATTAAGTTGGCACCTTTCCGTTGTAAATATTATCTTTTTTGCATTAAATATCATAGAATATGTAATAGGTAAGAGCAAGACATCCTTACCTATAATTTTGCACACGCCAAGGGTCGAGTGCTAGTTGAAATTAAAACTGCCCCGAGAGCTTGGCCAAAAACATTATTCTAAAGACAACTAGCACGATGACTCTTTGGCACAGGCAAAATTATCTGTAAGTATGTAGCCCGCGTTTATATTTATAAGATTATTACACAAAACCCGTATATAAATTATGATTTAAAATTGACTCAATAACGCCAAAAACTCAAATTGCTTGTTTCTTGAATTTCTATTTCTAATTATGGCACCATCCACCTGGTCGATAATCATCCCTTGGGCGCTTATCGCTTGATAAGCAACCCAAGGGCGCTTATTGGTTCTTATTGGATATCAGTTACGTGACAGTTATGTGTAATAATCAGGATAACTGTAATGCGTCTTTTCTAAATACCGAACCCTAAAATTTATAGAATTAATAGAACTATACAGAACTGAACTGACATTCTACGTTACATCAGATTATTAATCAAATTGATTTTATTAATCTACTAGTTTGAAATACTTCAACCTCCTGCTTCTAGTTTTCGCAAAGACATCGAGAAAGGTTGAAAACCACGTGACCACGTAATATAGGCAGTTCAGAAAACGAAATCTGATACTAGCAGTGTTGTGCCACATATCAGAGAATTGTCGTATCATAGGAAGCTTAGTTTTATGGAAAACGATAAAGATATTGAGAACCAGCAATTCGCACACAATTCAGTATTCAAAAGTAAGTACTGTAAGAACTGTTGTTCATACAAAGGAAAGAAATCATTAGTTAGAAAATGAACACAGGTAAGTATTCAAAACTACACCATGAGCATGGTCTTACTGCTTACAACTCCGTCTTCCCCCAGTCCTACGGCTCCCCACTGCTCAGCCCGAATGTCGCTGCGTCTTTTCCGCTTCTAGAGCTATGTTAACCTCGCAACCGCTTCAAAAACTGTCACTGGAACATCAGCTACCACTCGACGTACTATTCAAAACTTTTTAAAACTCCTGTAGGGGTGCAACGAATTAAAGCCACCCTTCTACAACCTACCCAAAAACCCCCGCACTAATTATAAAACACTGAATTGGGAAAAATGAGTATTTACTCGCTTTTAAATGGATTATGTTTGGGGACGCCAAAGTAACACACCTCACAGCTTGGCTTCGCTTCCCTCTTATATTTTCTGTTTTCATTTATCTTACACTGTTATTCATTATTTCTAAGCCTGCTATGATTGCATTTTCGCTTTAATCAAGGCTAATGCTATTTTTAATACCATTTTTACAAATGATTAACTCAAAATCAATGCTATTCATACAAAATGATATTAAAAATGTTCGAAATTAGGGATGGGCACGTGACATAAAAAGTCGGGTCACGCTGGGTCACGGCATGTCCCGTCGTGAAGAGTAATATTTGAAATCGGGCCGTGAACGTGAGTGAAAATTTCCAAGACGTGATTCACGTTTCACTTTAAATATTAGTAACGAATAAAAGACGGCACGGTACCCCGCTTTCCCACTGCCCGGCCATTTGGAATATCTAGAGCTGGAGCTGGAGGTCATTGTACTTCTGCGCGGCAGCCTGCAGTGACGGAGCTTGGCACCTTGTTGTGTTGTGAATGCTGTGTCTACAGTCAATCGCGCATCTGCGTCTATAGGCCACCAATTAGAACTTACTTTTAGTTCCTTAAACGCAAAAGTACTAGTACCTAGGAATTAAAAGTGTTGCTTAGCAACATATACATTCTTGTACTCCTATCAGTCAATTCTAATTACAGCTTTTGGTATTAAAAGTAATGTCTTTGAAGACGGTTGCAAGAAGTGTTTTTGCGAAAAATCAGTACTTATCCCTTGTTGTAAGCTATTGTAGTCAATTTTCATTTATTTCTTTTTGTGTCTACTATTCTGATTGCAACACATCACGTAAATTATTTCACTTGCAAAACATATTTTATATTAGAGTTTTTAGTTCTGCTGCGGGTCCTTTATTGGTTTTAAATTTGAACATTCTGTACCATCTGAATTTGATTTTTCAAATAAAAGCTGCGGGTCACGTCGTGATTGGAGGGTCACGTCATGAACGTGAGTGAACGTGAGCGTTTGAAGCAAGCATGAAACGTGTTTGACGTGAGTGAATACTCACTCACGTGCTCATCTCTACTTGAAATGTTATTAATTGTTATCATAATGTTAGAGGCTTTCATTTCTTCTTTAGCTGATAGAATAGTATATTGTATGTTAAGAGCTGAAAGTGCATTCTTGCCGCTTGCGCATGAATATTGCTGGTTGAGACGAAGTCGAAACCAGCAATCATGCAAAAGCGGCAAGCGCACTTTAGCTCGAAATATACATACTATTTTTTCTACGACTGAGCATATTATTAAAGGAAAATATCAAATTTCGTTTTATCGCAAAAATTAATTGACAATCAAGTTAACATTACTCGCGCAGTCTATGACATGTGACGCGATTATTTCCACAAATGACGGCGTTGTCAAGGAAACATTCGAACGTGGCTACCTATTTTGTTCACGCGGAAACCCAAAACGCTCGGCGAGCGGCAAAAAGATGAAAACGCACGCTCAGCGGCAATGTCAACTTTCTGTTGTCAAATGACAGTGAGAAAAATCTACTTTCGATGTCAGTCGTCGAAAAATAATTTTTCCGCCAATCGTACTAGAATTTTCACATTATTGACACAATTTTGTTGAGCAAAGTCAAACATTCCATTACATCAGCCGTTGCTAGGCAATTTAGAATAAAACTGTACAGGAATCATTCAAACATTTAATTACATCAGCCGTTGCTAGGTAATTTACAATACAACTGTACAGGAATAATATTCCCGGCCTAGGCAGGGAATATTCGAGTACTATTTCCTAATTTTTTTAATTACTCGTATCGATCGGCGGAAAAATAGTATGTGTATCTTGGACAAAAAGCAACATTCCCAGACTCCTGTGTTGTTGGGCTCGGCTTTCGCCTCGCCAACAATATTCACAGTCGTCTGGGAATGTTACGCTTTTCGTCCTAGATACACAATATACTATTAACTGTACCTGAACGATATTTACTTGGTGCAATATTTGTTCTTTTAGCTCGTTGCTTATTTCTACAAATATGTTCAGTACCAGTATCTAGGTTGCTAAAACTGATCTAGTAGTTACGAATAATTAATTCCTGTATTTTTAGAGCTGATCTTAGTTCATTTAGAAAACTTTTGGATAACAGACTATAAGCTGAGGTATCCATGAGAATATATTTGGGTTTTTCTGGTTTGATGTCATTACCCGACCCAGATTCCACTGATTTGAAAAGTGATGAAATCTGATCATAACATTGACAGTATCTACAATGGCATCTAAATACTCTATAATTTATTTCGCATAATTACTGGTCTGTTCTGTAATCACAACTCAGCACTTCTTAATGCTGAAGTTTAATATTGGAATGGTTCTGTACTTTAACATATGATATTAAAGAAACAATTGTGGATGAAAAACGGATTGATACCTTGTTAGAATGAATAGACAAAAAAGGTAAAATAATAAAGAAATAAATGCATGTACAGATAGATGGATAACCTGTAAATAAAGAACAAATACAAAGAATAAGAATTTGTTATAATGGAATTTAGTTAAAAAAAAGAGGCAACAGAAATAGATAACGATGTAGCGTTGGCACATGAACCTATAGATGGATAAAAAATAACAATAACATATGGATTAGTATTTAGATGTTAAAAATGTATTTGTTGATAATTATAATAATAAATAGCAAACAGTGATTTATTTTCCGTAAAAAATAAACACGAATTTTGAAATGTAGCTAAATTGATCTGTGTTGATTTACATGTGATTACATAATTTATAATTAAAGTGCAATTTAAAGATAACAGAATCATTATTTATTGACGTGTATTAAGTGCAACATATACCAATGAGTAGCAGTTCAACATCATGAAGTGTAAGGTGCATGGGAACATTGCTGTCGAGAGGTTGGAGTTTATCGGTTATACTCACGGCGCGGCGGATAGAAATGTGCACCGATAGTTGCGGGCCACATTTAAAAAGTTTTGTGTAAAGCTCTCTATAGATCTTTTGTTTCTACAGTAGTAACTAATTTGATTTTTTTAGAATTTCTGAACATAGATATAATCATTATCACCGGTGCCTGTTCAAATGAAAATATCTATACTGTAGTGACAGCTCAAATGATATTCTTATAAATTGATTTATTTAATTGAAACTTTAAATTCTATTTTATAATAATGCTGGTATCGCTTTGAGACTCTTATCAGGGGTAGTTCATTAATCTAGTTGCTTTTTAGTTGCTATTTTATTTTTAATTATGAATTTTAATTTATTAATGACATGTGTTGTCACTTTTTTGATCAAACAGTGCTCCACGACGCTTTCAATCAAATATGACAAATATACATCCTTTCCAACTCTTTGTGACTCGATATTATATGATAAGTATTTAATTATAGTTCAATATAATTCTCTAATTGTTTTTAATTTCAGATTGCTTTAACATAACTAATTATAAACCCACCTGGATTATTTTCACTCTTAACAACTCCAAATCACCTTAAGACAATACTCTTCCTTACATCTCCTACTTGGACTCCCACCCAGTTGAGCCACGACGCACTGTCCACGAACAATCAGCCACCAACTTGCAAAACCTTAGGATGATTATAAAAATGGTTCCTTTCCTACACCTACGTCTCTGTCACTCCTGAAAATTCCCTTTTTCAAACGTCTTCACGGTAAGTATGCTTCCACATATGAATATAAATTAATCTTCTCCTTCCTTAGCTCCTACTCCATCCATTCACGCTGTCAGCAGCCAACAGACTCTCCGACAACCAGTAGTTCCTCCTTCAATGTCTGGTAATTGGTCCTTACGTCCTCAGCAATCCCACAAGAACTCCAGCAATCAGTGACCCTCCAATTAACGTAACTTCTTATAAATTGTAGTATTAAAATTAACTCAATTACACCCAATTCTTATTATTCTTGCTTCTTATTCTTGTTAGTATCTAGTTAAACCATATTCCAACCTCTCTTGAGTAACTATTATATTCTTCTTTTAATATTTCATTTGCTTTCACCTCGTAGATTTAAGTATAACCCTTTTATCTAATCGAAATACATTTTAAATAAACAGGGCTAAATTTCTATTTTATTTTCACCAAAAATACCAACGTACATGTTGTTTTCAAATCTGTTATTTTTTCAATAATCATAACAAAATTTTCTTTCTATGCTAAGTTACTAAATACGAAAAAGCCAGATAACAGAGATTGTCGACAACTATACTATATACTATACTATACAGAGGCGTGAGAATGATTAATGTGGGCTCTGAAGATTTACCAGAAGTCACCAAGAAAGAGGTTGAAAAAGCTTCTAGGAACGAGAAATGGAAGAGATGATAACAATGGAAGGCACGATTACTCTAGAAGCAGTCAAAATTCTTATAAACAAATGCCTTCAGAATAGCGTAATTCTAGACCTACAGCAAATCGCTCGGGGTACCTATCTTATTATATTAAAGAGGATATAAACTGAAACCTGACAACTATCGCCCAATACACCTTCTACCCCATCCTTATAAACTCCTGACTTATGTAATCACAATAATAGGTTATGTAATAAATTTGAAGATTAGTAATCAGTCGAACAGGCAGGGTTCCGAAAATGCTTTAACACTACAGAACACATACAAACAATACGTACACTTATATAAAAATGTAATGAATATAACATACCCCTAAACTTGGACTTTGTGGACTATAAAAAGAGTGTTCGAGTCGATAGAATTTTGACCAGCCTTACAAGGAATGACCAAGACAAGAATCAACACAAGATATCTAAACCTGATAGGTCCTATATACATATTACTAAGCAATAAAATACGGAGATACTATTTCTCCTAAATTTATTTTGCTTGCGTTAAAGGACGTATTGAAGAAGTTTAATTGGGAAGAACGTGGTATAGGGGTTGATAGTCAATATTTAAGTCATTTCAGATTCGCCAACGATATCGCGGCACAGAGCAGCTACAGAAAATGCTAGAGGAGTTAGTACCTTGGGCTTGAAAATGAACCTTGATAAAACTAAAACAATGACAGAACATGGCAACATGGATCAAGTGGATGGTAACGAAGTTGAGAAAGTCGACGAATACATATAACAACAGAGATAACGAGAAGACTTCGTATGACTTGGACAGCTGTCGGAAAATTTAGCATAGTTTGAAATAAATCCAGATGCTCCGAGAAATATAAAAAAAGTATTTAAAAGTTCTATCCTGCCGACTATGGGGTTATTGAAAGAGCTACTTTGGGAATTAGTTTAAGTGAGCACATTTGAAACGCATGCGATCTGCCAGCACCTAAGAATTAGTTTTTCCCACTTAAAACTAATGGCTCACACAGGTACACAGATACTCAGGCATCAATAAAAGCTTAAAAGACGTGCGAGTCTAAGCTCGTTTGGGGGTGTCTGGGTGTCCTCAAGCAACTAGCAATTAAAAACAACGTTACCTTGTAGTGAGTGCCAAGGCATGAGGACATACCAGGGAACAACTCGCAAGACGAGCAGTAATGGCACCATTTACTGGGCTTGAACCCTGTTATGGAATACGGAAAAGCCACATAAAGCAGAATATTAGAATATGTGGAAAAAATTAAGTCCTCGTACTAGAACAACCTACCAAGACAACGCCAGCAAACCAGTTTATATGTGTTTCGCAAAATAATGCAGAAATTGATTTATGTTTCAGGAAGGTGGATCTAATGACAATATCGCCAATATCTAGACTTCTTACAGGCGATACATCATTAAAGTACCATCTCTGAAAAAAATGGTAAAGCTAAGAACCAAATCTACCGCCTACGCAGTGAAGCAGCGGAAACGGTAGAACACATGTGAATCATATCAATGCAGGCATAATATTCTTAAAAAGGCAATAATTACGCCTATAGCAATAATGAATTTGAAACCCAGAAGCATCGTAAAGTTTGTTGATAGCTTACAACTGTTCTCCAAATAAGGCAAACACTCAAAAGTTACAAATATAACAGAAGACACTTACATCGCTAATATAATAATACATAATATACATACATATACGGAGCACGAACGTGGAACATGTAATAGGTAGAATTGCAAGCTTAAAATAAAGAGCGTCGTGCCGTGGTGACCAAGAGAACAAACCAGATGAATGGGAAAACCATAAAGACGCTATTTAGACTATATGAAAGAAAAAGGAGGAAGAAAATACTACCAGAGAACAGAAAGAACTGGCAAATTCCAGGGGAGCCCTATATTCCGGAGTGAATGCAGAAAGGCTGTTAAAGAAGAAAAATAGCAACGGTGGCAAAAGTGTTTTCGTATTGAATTCTACAATTTCGGTAACGATTTTCTATACGTATATCAGTAAACTAGAGGTCTATAAAACAATCATACTAACACCTGTTACATAAGTTTTGGGAAAAATATCATTTAAATTTAAGAAACCTTTATGAAGTAAACATAACATAACAATAACTAATGGGCCTTAGACTTTAACACCTGGTTGCCATATTGCTGCCAAAGTCCTCTATTCTCAATAAGACGAAGATTCTGTCTTACGTGACTCATCAGCGTCTGGACGCTTTCTAAACTCAATTTCCAAATTTTTTGAAAAATTCTTTGCCGCAAGTGTTGTTGCTTCGGTGCTTCCCAACCATTATCATATACTTTTCCTGCCAATACACCCCAAAAGTTTCAATTAGCCTTGCCTGGGGGACATTTCCAGGAGGCTCTGCATGGCTCAAGGTAATAGTTATTTACCTAACAAGTTCGGGAAGTTAATTTGTTTGCAGCACGACCGAAGGGAGTGCTGCATGTAGTGCGAATTCGGGAAAATTCTTCCCGAAAGAGGTAGGTACAATGTTTTTTGTAACGAATAACTCAAAATATTTGAAAAAGTTAAAAAAATATTATTTAGTGTTTTACAACTTTACTGAGTTGGCAGCACAAATTACTAAATTTTTATACGTATCGTAGCACCTGTTAGCTTTTGTTGACGTTTACAGCGCCCCTGGAACACACAATTGCCATAGTTTTTGTGGGAAAGTAAAAAACACCCCGGTGCGGGAAAAGTCATTTTCGGCGCATCGGGAATGACCGGGAAATATGAATTTTGAAATCATGAGTGCAAAAAATATTTTTCGTCTGCCATGACAATGATCAGGTTGTTAGCGAAATGATGACGTCTCAAAGCACGACAACGACCAGACATTCTGGCCAATTTGCGGCGGTATTCTTGGAAAATTGTTTGCGTTTTCTGTATTTTAAGCCTCTTCTTGGGATGTATCGAGAAATTGTAGCATTCGAAACATGGAAACGATGGGAAAGCTTCCGGGTGGACACCCCAATGGTGTTTTGGAACGCTCGGCTAGCCTATTGACCTGAACTTCAGTTAATTTACGTGGACGGCCTGTTTTTGGTAGGTTTATACATGGAATACCCTCTTCTCATTCCCGAATTGTACGATATAAAGTACTTCTTGAAATATTTTACTCGCGAAGAATATTTACTATATCTCGTTTCGGCAGCTGTCCAACCAACTTGTAGACGGACTTTCGAATTTCAAGTTTATATGCCATTTCTCAAATAACAAATAAAAATGTGAAATGTTAAACAAATTGACAAAACCTCTAGCAACATGTTTCTCCATAGCTTATGTAACAGGTGTTATGCATTCGACGAAAGAAGAGCTGTCTGTGTGGTATAAGAATGTCACATCAACATTCATAGTTTGACAATTAACCGGTGTTTACAGAGTTGTCATACAAGATTATTTTTTGAGGTTAGTTATACGATTCTAACTTTCTTTTAGATTTTAATTGAAATTAAACAAACAGTATTTTTTAATAATATTTATTTTATTATAATTAACTAATAAAATACAATAGCAAATACAGTTTTGAAGTTTTACACCAAAATCACACCATCCATTCAGAATTTCAAACCTCGAAAAATGTGAAGGAGAGGTCGGATATTTATCATATGTTTATGAACACATACAATGTTGCCTATAATTCACGAACTTTTACAAAAATCTGTGAAAGGTTCTAAATATTCCTTAAAATTAATCTAATTATCTGTAATTTCTGTATTAACAACACGCATTGTTTTCAAAATAGTTTTGCCAATATATGTAGTTATTGTTACTGTTTACTGATAATATCTTCATTTGATCTAGGGATTTAAAGTTAAGGTCGTCAACACTGTATTTTACAGACACATATCGCTCTAGTCAAATCCACTCCCGAAGATGCAGAGACGTGCTAATGTAATACTATCCTTGTCGCACTGTGAAAGCGAGTAATGGTCGATGCGTGAAAAAAAATTGACGAAGATAATTTTGGGAAATAGTAAAATAAATGTAAAATTATGTAGGCACATTCATAGGTTTCGTGTTCCAAGCTAATTTATTTTTTCCTGGATTTAGATCGGTTCTGATGCATAAATGTACACGCTGGCGACTCGAAACACACTCGTTTGCAAACACTAAACCAGCTAGCAGTACGTGTTCGTTATCATAATACTTACAGGGGATTCTGTGCTCCCCTCGGCGTTTCCAAGTAGCGTCTAGCAAAGTACCTCGTTCAGGAATAATCTTCAGTGCACCGCCGATGATGTGCCTGTGTAATTCTGCATCACGGATGCTTACCGCATCTAGTGCTTATCAGCCGAGTGCTAACTAGAACAATGAGCTACAACTCATGTCAGTGTGATATACATCTGCAGTTGCCACCCCCGCAGAAGACCGAAATCACAAGGCATTTTACTTCTTTCTTATTAATTCATATAATTACTACAAGCAACACCGCAAAAGGGCATCAGAGCTCCTGCGTTGAGATTACTACCCTCTGTGATAGGTATATCAGATTTCACAACATTCACATCAACTGCTTGCCAGGCCCCCAAAGTTTTAAAGCCACCCCCGGTTCCTCAAAATAACTTCGGATACGGTTTAATTCTGAAAATATTAAGAATGTATATATGTCAGTAATTGGTTTAGCCAATGGCCTATAATTATATGAATACTATGAAATGATAATTTTTTTTCAAACAACTCAAAGAACACAAAAGTAAATATTACCACAAAACCAAAAGTTTTCATTGCAATTCAATGTCGCTGTTCTAGTCAAGCCTAAAACATGTTTGGACCATAATTCTACAATGATAATAACTAATAACCATTTCATACATTTCCTTAGAAAATATTATTTTGATTCCTTCTTCTCCTTTTATTTTTATATTAGTTCTGAATTCATATAAACTCGTTAAAACTAATTGTTCAAAACGAAGCCAATGTCAGTTTAGGCTCTACCAGTATTATTATTAAACCGTATGTGGTGCATGATGCCACATAATAAATGAATGTGGAATGCGACCCAAGAGCGTGGGATACTCGACCACACGTTTCAGCAATTAAGCAGCACACTATCTCCTTATATCGGCCGCACTTCAAATTAACACGGATGTGTCGTCATGACTATTTTTTAGTATCACCACAGTAACACCTTTACCGCCTTAAAGACGAATCCAAATTTTAATGTGATTTATTAGCTTGAAATGTTAAGCGCAGTATCTATATAGCTAATTTCCAAACGGAAACTTGCAATTTCCAGAAATGTATTGCAAGCGTTGATGGATATGAAATCAAAGCGGAAGTGAAATGTTCATGTCTAATATAATGAGGTCCCTGTTGCGATACTTGCGTACTCGTGTTCCGAACAGCAATTTGCGAGCGATTGCACTAATCTGTCAGCAGTTCGAGCGAATGACTGGTCTATCAATTTAACTTACATCGTGACACCATCGACAATGACAATCTGAATACCTACCTACGTGCCTTGTTTTACAATTTGTTTATTTTGTTAGATTGAGTTTAGGATCACCGTTGCATATTTTACAGGCTACCATTTACAAAAATGTCGGTATAAGCCCTATATACGAAATCAGTAGTAAAAGATAAAAAAAATCATTCTTTACAATAAATTTAGCTTAATTCTTCTAAATTTTCTTTGTAGGACCTTTTTACAAATGTCATAGTTTTTTCCTATTAGTACAGAGATTAACTTTATTTCCTAATTTAAATTAATGAGAAAAGTAAGCTTTGTTTCGCCAAAATAGATAATACCTATTTCAGTAACAGGGAATGTAAGGATCTACTAACATGTTAATAGGAGATACATTCCGAGTTATCTTATTATAATTTTGCCACTGCTTATCGAAATTTTCCTAGATTTAAAAAAATTGTTTGGTGTGTCACCTGTCGCCAGGATTAATATTACTTTCAATCCCTTTCGCGAGTCGTGTTACCTGTGACTGTCATATGACTCATATGTCACAATAAACAATTATAAACAAAACGTTTAAGTCTGCATCTTGCGTTGTTAATTATAAAGTATGATCAAAAATGATTTTCATCTAGTATGGCCATGGAATAATTCCTAAATTATGAATGCAACTACATTTATACTTAAATGTCACACTTGACATTTGACTTTTAAGTGAGTTGCATTCATAAATTAGGAAATATTCCATAGCCATACTAGATGAAAATAATATTTGATCATACTATATTATCCTAGGAACTTAATAATAATATTAGGAACTTAATAATAATATTAAGTTTCGTTGTCAAGGGAAAGCAGTAAACAATTGTTAGCACCGACTTACACATTTCGTTACTAAAGCTGTATCACTGACGGCCGGAAATATACGAATTGGAGATGTAAATGCAAAGATTGAGAGTAATAAGAAAATATACGGATGAACGAACAAGTACTATGGTGTTCAGAACATATTAATGAGAGGCAGCATATTTTACATAATATAAACTATGTACTAAAAAAATTAAGGGGTCACTTTTTACGTTCTTAGCAACTACGATATCGGTGTTATTATATTTTATCAGTCAAGTATGCAGCTGTCATATTAACCTATTTTCGTTTTATACGTTTAATAATACGTTCAATACGGATTCCATAAACAACAGGTAAGTAACTGTATTTTATGAAAATCAAAGTGTTGCCAGAACATCTTGACCCTTGCATTGTTTTAGTAGTCTATTTCAGGCCAATTTTAAAGTATTAAACTACACGAATCATATATGTTTTTATCCATTTGAAGGCAATCAAAAATTCAAGATGGCCGGTCGGCGCCGTATTGAATCTTTTTCTTAAATGAAACGGGGGTAACGTGTACCTGATTTGAAAGATCTCATTGAGTATTTATAGTTTCTGAAAATTTTAATAATTTTTACAAAATGCGGCCCGTTTCAGTATTCCCGATCTTCAATAATAAAGCTGGCACCATATTGTTAAGCATCATAAAAATTATAGGTACGTATTCTATTCAATAACACCTTTCAAATGAAGTGCCACATAACTCCCCTTTCAATTTTTAGAAAATTATTCAATATGCCGGCGAGCAGGCATCTTAATTTTGTTATTGCCCAAATAACTGAAAATATTTAAGTAGTGTAGTTTACGACTTTAAAATTTGATTAAAAGAAACTACTCAAAAAATTTAAGGGGTTATGATGTTCCAACAAAAATTTTGATTTCATACAAAATACAATTGTTTACCTGTTGTTTATAGAAGCCGAGGACAAATTAAACAAAAATAGGGTAATATGACAGCTGCATACTTGACTGCTCAAATATATTAGCATCTACATCGTAGTTACTCTGCTAAGAAGGTTACAAGTTGTTAAAAAAGTGACTTAATTTCTTTGAGTAGTTTATAAAGTGATATGTACAGCACCTGGAGGATCTGTAAGCAAAAAAATACACCAAGTGACAATCGATGGTACATAGATACAAGAACTGCTAACAAAAGACGAGAACAAGGGAAACGCAGATGTACAAAATCTAAAGATATATAAAGAAATACACCAAATAACATCAACATCCCCAGATAGGAATACTAAAAATCAAATTCGGGATTCTTCACTAGCGTTTTAGGTATGAGGTGCGGAGTGCAATTCATATCATTATCTGGTTGAAGCTCAGAGAAAGATCGTCTAATACAAAAAACCTCTGTAAAAAATGGCCAATAGAGGGGAAGTAGATAAATTGCAAGATGAACAAATCGCGCGTAATTTCCGAAGAGCTATGACCGAAAAACTAACAAACACAGTTATGTGGGAGGAAGGAGGAAACATTAGAAGAACATTGGACAAACCTAAAAGAAAATACCAGCAGAAACAGAAGAAATAATGGGTAGGAACGAAAAAAAAGAAAAAACAACTGGTCTAATACGGAGTGTAACGTGTCGTTAGAAAAACAAAGAAAAAGTCGTCAGTTGGTTATAGATAGACCAACGAGAGAAAGAGAAAGGAAATATAAAAAATCATGAAGGTAAGCAAAGCAAGTTTGCACAAAATAGAAACGAGCATGCAATAAGCATATGTCGAACAACATACAAAACCTACGTAAAAGTAAACAAGTGAGAGAATGCTACCAAGTTATAAATAAGATTAAAGAAGGCTACCAAGCAAAAACGACTGTGTTCAAAGATAAAGGGGGAAAGTTGGTTTGTGACGAGAATAGAATATTAGGAAGATGGATAGAATATTTCTCAGAATATCTAAATAGAAGACTATAAGAAGCAGGAAATTTACTCCAAGAAAGTTATAGTAATGATGAAAATGATGTTCTATTAGTGGAAGAACCAGTACTAGAACAAACAAAGGCAATTAACAAACTAAAGAACAACAAAGCAAAGTCAGGTTTTCTTTGTTTTACTGTTCCGTCCTCGCAAGGCGTCGTGCGAGAACACAATATGCAAATCTCAGATTTTTACATGCGAGTACAAGAGACTATGTCCTTCACTAATCTATATTTTATTAAAATTGTATTAGCAATATAGTTAACATAGATATTTGTAATTTTGGTTGCAGATGCTGATTTTTTAAATTTAAATAATAGTTAAAACAGGTGCAATAATCTATTACTTAAATTAAACGTTAATTATCGCTAATTCAGTGTTACATCAAAATATTTTTTAGCATTTGCGTTCGTGGTGTAGTTGAGAATTCTTACGATGCGTTAAGAAGAGAAGAAAGCGTACGATGTCTATATCAAAATAGATTGCAAGATTACTTACTACGCACACCTACCAGCCAGAAAACGAAGCGTGAAAGTATATAAAAGACTTTATTGGTAAATCGGCAAACGAAGCAGTTGAAACGAAAAAGCGAACAAAGAAAACTAGGAGACTTAAAATATGGAATAAAAAAGTGGACACGTCATAAAAGAAAAAATATATATCTGACATACTTGCAAAAAGAAACACCCCAGAAAATAAACAAAGCTACAACGAAAAACGAAATGTATCAAAACGGATCGTAAGGCAGGCTTACAAAAACTCCTGGGAACGAATGATAAGCAAGATAAAACATAATATACAAAATGGCATACCGAGGAATTAGCCTCCAAGTACTACATACAAAATATACTCTTTTTCTTCTTCTTTCTCTCGTCCTTATGCATATATGAGCGTCGGATCGTTGTTGTTTGTTTAGCTGTCCTTAATCCAGTTTTTCCAGTTCTTCCTGTCACTTGCCAATTTTTTCATTTGCACCATCGACTTTCCTCTTTTTCCGCTTATGTCTTCTATACCTTGTAACATGTCTTCCTAGGTGTACCTCTTCTTCTCTTCTTAAATCGTTTTGCCCGTACTATCTTACTAGGTAATCCGTCATTCTTCATTCTCATAAGGAGTCCATACCATTGTAATTATCTATTTTCTACCTTCCTCATTATTGGTTTTTGTTCTAAGTTCTCTCTAATGTCATCGTTTTTAACGTGGTCCCATTTAGTTTTTCCTTCAATTTTCCGTAGGTATTTCATTTCTATTGCATTTATCTTACTCTCGTATTTGTGTTGTATTGTCCATGTTTTTGATGCGTATAGTAGATTGGGAATTATAGTCTATATGTTTGGTATTCTTATTTATTTCCTTTTTATCGTAAATTGTTTTATTAGGTGGGTAGTAGAAATTATTTGTTTCTTAATTCTATTTGCTATTTCTATATCTATCTTCCCCTCATTCGTGAAAGTACTCCCCAGATACACGTATGTTGTTACTTCCTCCAACAGTTTCACCTTACATCTGATTTCCGGTCCAGCATCTTTTTTTTTGTGATAACCATATATTTACTTTCGGCTGTATTCACTTCCATTTTTAGATTTTCAATTTCTTCAATCCAGATATCCATCAATCTTTGCACTTTCACTTGTCAATTTGCTAGCAGCACTATATCATCCGCGTACAGCAGACTGTCTAGTGTAATGGGGATTAGATTATTGTATCCTATTACTGTTATAATTTCATTTTAATAGCGCGTTAATGTATTTGGCACCTTATTTCGGACCACCTTGTATCTAATTATTGTAGCAAAATAACTCAAGTTTATCGCAGTAAGCGTTTGTGCTAAGAGATAAACATTTCTTTTCGTAGTTTGTTTGTCGCATTTCGATTTGAGTAGGCCGCTCAAACAGCAGAATAGCTGAAAGAGTATTGATTTTTCGAGAAGCACGCTCTCGCGGATATTAATTGTTGGGCTAAACTTAAGCGGTTTTTGTTGCTTAACACGCGAGGCCGCTAGACGTTGTTTTTAGCAGGTACTCATTCAGCGTAGCTAGATTCCTTGCGCCTCCAATAATTGAAACCGCTGCTGTGCTCTTTTCTACGCAAATAGGCCCATAACACCTTCGGCGGCTAGTATGAGCTAGTATCAGCTAGTATGGGCTAGTATGGGCTATTATGAGTTCACACAAAGGTTAAAATTTAGCGAATTCAGTACCCCGATTTCGCTTCTGTATGCAGCCAGGAATTCCCGATATGCGCCGCTTCCTTTGTTGTTAGCTGTCTTCTAATAGTTGCGATCTTGAGATTCTAAGAATTTAGCAGTCAAATCCGGCTTAGTGTCTTCATGGTTAAATGCAAAGCAACAGGATTCTACTCGCCGATCGCTGGACTTCAACATCAAGTTAAATTGTAAGTACATGACATTATCAGCTCTGTTTTTAATCGACAAAGGTATTCGCCTTAATGATGTCAGTTCCTACTAAGATCTTAGTAAATCAAACTGAACTTGTTTAATTAATCTTTTGGCTCAATCTTTTATAACGCTAATGAGCAAGAATCTAAATAGTTCAAAATTTCTGAAATAAGCATGTGCATTGTAACTTATGAGCCGCGTCTTAGGCATTGTGCGTTTATGCCAATTGCGATAACACAGGTGTTGTCCTGAAGTTGTAAATTAAGCTACAATTAGCATTTTGTGGATTGAATATTTGGAAGTTGATTCCTATTTGTGATTTATTAATTTATTTGATGGGCAATAGCGCTACAACTTTAGTAGTTGTCACATGGCCTAAGGGCTAATGCAAATTATTTGTGTGTTACTGCGATACTTGGGTTTAAATAAATACCCTGTTGCTATTATTTGTTTGTGTTTTTTTGCAACTCCTCTATCTGAACGAGTAATCTAGGTATGCAGTGGAACACCAAAGGTAGGTGGCGTATTATTAATTAGCTAGTTTTGATTTTATATGTTGTGAGTAACGACAAGGCACCCAATTTGTATTAATCCTTCCGTTCAATTTAAAAGCCCGAAGCATTTATCAGCCTAGTCCTTCATCCACGTCATATTCTGCCGAGAGTTAAACGAACAACCCTTCGTTTAAGGGCGGTATAGGTATTTGGTTTGAATTACGCTATCCATAACTAACTATAAGGAAGATCAGAGAGCTGAGGCTGTCCCCTTGTTTAATGCCTCTTTCTATTCTGAACACTTCTGACTTTCCTCTATTGACTTGTGCCTCTCCTTTAACATTTTTTTATACACTACTGATTGTATTTAGGCAAGTGTACCCAATATGGCCTACAACCCAATATGACCTAATCACCCGATTTCTGTAAATATAATAAAAATCCGACAGATGGCCGTCACAGTATGTTCGCAGCATATTTTTAACTTGTCTCAAGTATTCCCACGCGAACTTTAGTGTGTGGACGCTAGCTGAGAAAGCTGTTTATGTGCACGCCGTTTTTTACCGCTGCCATATCTAATTTTGTTGAAGTAAGTATCCGCCCCAAATAATTAGTTAGAGCTAATGGAAAAAATAATTTGTGCCTGTAGATAACTTGTTAAGTCTACTTTGCAAAGACATCTTCACGTTTAAGTTTCCTGTAGCATTTCTGTCAAATGTATTAATTTTTTTTCTTGTACGAAGGACCAAATATGGCCCTGTGATCTATTTCCCGTTTAATCGCTAGAACTTATTTTTTGCAGCCATGAGTACCTTAAGTGATGCGAAGAGAGGCAAGTGGACTTAGGAAGCTCTCAATAAAGCTTTAGAGGCAATTACGACAAAGAAAATGTGTGATTATAAAGCAGCAACGGAATTTGGTGTTCCCCGTAGAACTATTCGTAGGTATGTCAAAGCAAATTCCAATGTGAAAGCTAAACTGGGACGAAAATACAGGGTGCCCAACTTAAATGTACGCAGCTTTAAGCAGGTGAGTATGCAACACACATTACATCTAGACTGTTACTACATTGAAATGTAATGTGAGTTGCATACTCAAATGCTTCAAGCTGCGTACATTTCAGTTGGGCACCCAGTATACTTTCTCTGAGGAGCAAAATGTTGAGCTCTGTGCTCGGATTCTACGATTAGCGGAAGTTGACTATCCAATAACTACCGAAATATTGAGATTGTGTGTTTACAAGTACTGCTAGCAAAATAAAATGCATCACCAGTTTTCGGAAGTAAAGCAAATTGCAAGCCATAAATGGGCTAGCAAATTTTTAAAAACACACCCAACGGTTTCAGTCAGAAAATCTCAAAATCTTAAACCAACCAAAGCCCAAAAATTAAATAAATTTATTGTTGACGTCCACTTCGCAAAACTCGCAAAGATTTTCGAAGATTATGATATTCTTGGGTAACCTGGAAAGATTTTTAATATGGACGAAAAAGGTTGTAGGCTCAATTTGCATAGAAAACCAAAAGTTCTAGCCAAAAAAGGTTCTCGCAGACATCATATAATCGGAAATAAACATGAGGCAAATGTGACGATTGTCTCCTGTGCAAGTGCCGTAGGTTCGGCCATTCCTCCAATGGTCCTGTTTAAGGGTAAACGAATGAAACCAGAATATGCTGATGATGTACCAGTTGGTTCAGTTTGTCGTATGACGGAGATAGGCTCCATGACGGCAAAATGTTTTGTTGATCGGTTAAACCATATTAGAAGGCACAAACCTCCAGGTCGTTGCTTGCTCGTTTTTGATGCGCCAAATGCCATTTGGACTACGAAATTGTTGAGACTACTGATCGGTACGATGTTGCCTTGTTCTGTCTGCCTTCCAATACTACTCATGAGCTCCAGTCTCTTGAGAAAGCAGTATTTCGGTCTTTCGAATATCATTGGGACCAATAACTGATATTGTACAGGCACAATAATGGTGAAAGAACATTAACCAAACATTAAATCAGGATTTCGAGCAACGGGTTTGTTTCACATCGATCCAAATGCAATTCCTGCGGATGCCTTCAATACAAGTACTGCATCTAATTTACCACCACCTGAACAAGGAGATCTCCAGGTAAAAACTCCCTCACCATCACGATAAACTTCGCCAGAACCACAAGGACAATCTCGAGCAACATCAACTCCTACGGCTTTATCGCCGGGGCGAATTTCTCCACAGCCTGGAACTTCAGGTTTGTCAACTCGCAAGCGTATAAGAGCACATGTTCTGTCTGCCGACGAAATTGATCCCATCGAAGAAACCTTAATCAATTCTGATGGAGACGATGTATACGATGATGATGAATTACTATAATCTAATACCGGTTCATTTCACTCCCAAAGTCACCACCGGATAGAAAGCTATCAATAGTAAAGCTCTTGTACTAACAACATCAATGTTTTCCAAGTAAAACATAACCAAAGGAGCAGCATCTAAAACCAAGATACAAGCACCAGTTTCAAAAGCCAAGACAAAAGCGCTACCCACAAAACCCAAGGCCCAAAAACAATCCCCAAAAACCGAGGCCAAGACCCCATCATCAAATACCAAGGCAAAGCCCCACCCTCAAAATCTCCAAAACCTAGAGCAGACGAATAGTGGTACTGTGACGCCTGCAAGGAAGGTGTTCGACTTACTTTCATGAAGAATGTGTTGGGTTGACAAAGAACGATACAGACAATTTTATATATCGTGAATCTGTACCAAAATAAAATAAATCCGTTTACTTTTATAGGCATTTTCTTTGGTTTGAGGTCATAGGCCTCGTTGGGTACATGGGTAACCCAATATGGCCTAAATACACTTTCAGTCAATTTTTTTTCTTGTCAGTTTCACAATTGTTTATTTCGCTTGAAAATTGGGTTTTGACTTTCCAACAATTTGTCGCGTCGGGTCCTGTTTTAAAAAATTAATTATTTTGCATTGACAAAATTTAAAAAAAAAATTCAAGCTTAGGTAGGCCGTATAGGGTACAGTTACCTTATTTAGTTTCATCGTTACCCCCAGCATACCCAAGCATTTTGCTATTGTGTCCCTATCTATGGTATCAAATGCTGCCCTCAGATGTATGAAGGCTATATGTAAACGTTCCCCTATTTCCCATATTCTTGTCTATTATATGCCTTAATATAAATAAATTATCCACTGTTCCTCTATCTTACCTATACTCTGCCTGCTCTTCTTCTAGTTCTCTCTCCACTTGCTGCCTCAACAAGCTACTGCGGACAGGCAGATAACTTTGTAATTATCACATTTAGTAGCATCTCTTTTTTTGTGTATGGGCAGTATAATATTGTTTTTCCAGTCTTCCGGTATTGTCTCTGTATTCCCTATTTCTCTGTATAATTTCCAAAGCCAGTCCATAAGCTTTCCCCATTTTTATTCTCACAATGGCTTGTTCTACTTCTTCTCTAGTAATTTAGCAGAGCTGGGCAGTAATTAATTACTTTGTAATTAAATTACTAATTAAATTCCTTTTTGTTTATTTGCCTTGGTATTAAATTACTTTTCAAAATGCGGTAATTGTAATTGGGGATTGCCATTTTTGTTAAAAAGTACTTGACAATTACTTATTGAAGGTAATTAATTTCTACATTCAATTACTCAATTACTTTTATGTAACGAAATTACTCTATAGTATTTAAATTACTTTACAAGTATTTGAATTACCTGTGGTAATTGAAATTACTCGCGGTATTTGAATTACATTGTGCTTAGGGTTACCAACATTGAGTCGATGCTGACCCGAAGAAAATAATTTTTGAGGGAGAAAAGAGTGGGATAAAATTTATAAAAAAAGGTCAAGGTGAAATAGTTTTTTTACATTATAAAGATATAATTCCTAAAATTGTTTTATATTTTCAAGAGTGTGTGGCCGGCTGGTAGAGTGCTTGCGCCAACAGTCGGCAGGTAGTGGGTTCGAGCCCCACATCCGTACATTGGAAACATCGAACGCTCTCCGGCCATCATACGAACATCTTTGGTGGTCTTAACGCCTGTGAGGGCATTCTTCCCTAGCCACATACAAAAAAAATTTATTAAGTTCTCAAACAACCTAAGTGCGATATAGATTGAGGTTACTCGCAGGCGTGTTGCAAACATACATGAACAACGTAAAGCATCACCAAAAATAGCGTTGAAATAATTAATTATATTTTAAAAGGACGTAAATACGGGTGGCGGGTGGGCACTTCTTTACGATCTCGGTAGAGGAGAAACCTACTTCAGGTGAGCGACCCTGCCCAAGTGAGCCATGGTTCTCTCTTCCACCCCTGTACATGTAGAGAATGATGTCCTAACCTTAATCCTGTACGTAACCGATTTTATCTCTCCTACATCCTACCTAGGTAATATGCTGTTATGGTCTCGATAGATGTATTAATATCGAATAGATGCATTCCATAAATATCGAGAAATGCCACTGCGCTCTTCTTTAGCAGCTCTGACAGCAAACCCGATTTTCGCGTTCTGTAACTAACGGAAAAACGGTAAAAGACGAATTTCCGACACCTTAAAACCGGTACCTCTCGACTAAGGGAGTAAACCCCGAAAGAAAAACCGGGTCCTCTAAGATGTGGGGTTTAGGCTTTGGGTCAGCATCCCATAAAGTGTAAAATTTTATAACCGCTAAAAATACCGATACCAAGCCTCGGAATCAGGATGGAAACGAACGACGACGACTTTTGGCAAGAAAAAGGACTTTGTGAGTTGGAACGTGGAATGTACGTAGCATGACAGGAAGAACTCCCGAAATAGTGTCAGAATTGCAAGTATATAATTTGGATATAGTGGTGCTATCAGAAACAAAAAGCAAAGGCAAAGGAAGCGAAAACCTTACAGGATATCTTCATTTATGGTCAGGAGTTGAAAAGTCAGAAAGAGCACGGGCAGGAGTATCTGTTCTTATTAAACACATTTTGAGAAAATTTCTAACACGTTACTATTTTATCTTGGAAATAATTATTATAGTAAAGATGAGACTTTTGGACGAGCGACATTAATAGTAGGGCTGTATGCAGCAACAGATACATCAGAAAAATCCGAAAAAACCACCTTATATGAAGAGTTGTCTCACTATCTAAGTAAAGTAAAAACAGCTGAAAAAATAGTTCTGGGAGGTGATATTAATGCAAGAGTAAGAATCCGAAAGAATGACGAAGTTGTAGGTCAATTTGCAGAGGAGGAAGAAAATGACAATGGTGAACGGATGGTAGAGCTTTGTAATCAACATCAACTTAAATTAATAAAAACCTTTTATGCACATAAAAATATCCATACATATACGTGGGAAAGACCATCAGTAAACCAAAAATTAATTATAGACTACTTTATAATTAAACAAAAATCGATATTTATGGCACATGACGCAAGAGTCATGAGAGGAGCAAATTGTAATACCGACCACCGCTTGTTAGTAGCAAAACTTGTATGTCCTTATATCACACACCCTAAAAGTACAATTAATGTGAATGATGAAAGACTAAGCAATGAAGTAAGCAAAATATAAAGAAAACAATACAATCTCTATTTGTTACCCAAGAAAGCATTAAATATCTGTATGAGCGGAGGCTCACACCGCAAACCAATAATATTGAAAACGAACATGCAAATATCACCTCGGTTGTACATAAAATAGTTACTCAAACTTTAGGAATATGTGATGCACCAAAAACCAGAAAAGAGCCCTTGTGGTTTAATGACGAAGTATAAAAAACTTGTTGCAGAAAAGAAACAACTATATAACAAATATCTTGCAAAACAGATGCAACGAAGCAAGAATATAAAAATAAAGATTAGCTGGAAGCGTAGTTGTGAAGGTATGGGTATTCCAGTAAACGATCACACTGATCACAGCTTGAATGCACTTAGTTTTGCTGATGATCAAGTTGTGGTGGCACAAGATTCATACGATCTAGAATTCATATGGCGTAGGCTGTACAACGAGTATGAAAAATGGGGTTTACACGTTAGCCTACAAAAAACTGAATACTTAGTTGTGAACTCAGAAGCAAGGTTTGATGTATTAGTTACTGATGACTGCCACATACGCCAAGTCGACACATTTAAAAATCTGGGCTCTATTATCGATAAGAATGGATTAGACAGACAGGAAATAATTCAGCGCATACAGAATGCCAGAAAAGTGCTCGGAGCTTTAAATTCTCTCTAGTGGGAAAAGAATATAACAAAGAGCAACAAAAACAGAATAGATCAAGTTATGGTGGAAACGGTTCTATTTTATGGAAGTGCGGTGTGGAGTATGAAAGAGGAGGATCGGAAAAGAATAACAGCAGTCGAATTAGACTACTTAAGAAGAAGTGCCAGAATATCCAGATTGCAGAGAATACCGAACCAAGAGGTAAGAAATAGAATGTCAGCTACCCAAACCATTATCGATCGAATAGAAAAAAAGAATTTAAAATGATTCGGCCACCTTCTACGAATGGACGATACCCGATGGCCTAAACGAATATTTAAATGGTCACCACCGGGTACAAACAAAAAAGACGACTTAGGTACCTAGGAGGTCATGGAACGAAGGAATAAGAATAGCATCGAGAGACAGGAATTTGGATGAGGAAACAGCACATGATCGAGAGGCATGGAGTAAGGAACTGGGAAGACAGCGCCTGGCTGTATAATTATTGTATTTTACATTTATATGTATTGTGCTTAATTAGTTCCATATAGCTATATACAAAGAACGCAAGTGTCAAAATGTCTAACAAAACTGGAATGTCAAGATTGCCCGAAGCCGCTACTTATTTGAGTCGCTAAAAACACATTCCTCGGCGTTTGCATTAACTTGCAGTTAAACGCAACATTATCACGCTCTGCAAACATTTTACCTGAAACTGGCTGCTGCATACCCTTGGAAACGACACGTATAGATTGCATCACCCGCTGCTGGCGGATATTGTGCTGGGAAACCACTGATCGCGCGCAGGCCTTGTAAGGACAGTTGAATTGGCGCCTCTCAATTTTTTTTTATATTTTTTCAAAAACGGTTGTAACTATTTTTTTTTTCAAAATTTACATTTTTATTTCATTTTTAATGTGTATTGATGTGAGATAAGTGATTTTTCAGGTGAATACCTTAAAATGGGTTTCTTTTGTTTTTTTCTTATTCTTTTTTATTAACTCCTATTTTAAATAGAACACCCGGTATATTATTACATTTTTGAATTCAGCTTAAAATGCTAGAGAAAATTTGTCTCTTGAACTAACGCTCTATTTTGTACGGATTCTATAGAATTTGTAATTGTTGAAAATTTTTGAGAAATTCTTAAAAATTAAAAATCAATTTTTTGGCTAATTATAAGATCACTGTAAAAGGAAGTTTTATGCGTATATCACACCAGATTTTATTCATATGAAAGGCAGTCTAGGGAAAGCACTACCATTAGATAGAATTGTGTTGGTACATACGTTTCTGGTTATTATTTTTGTAGTGCGGTTAGGTTTCATGTTGAGTGGTTAACATCTTATATTTTTTAAAATTGTAGTACTGTTGGTTATAAACTGAAGCTGTCGTCAATAACTATCTAGTTAAAACGAATTTATAAAATCAGATTTCAAGTTTATAATACACACAACTAAGATTTAAAATAATTAAATGTCAACCACTCAACATGAAACCTAACCTCACTGCAAAAATAATGTACCAACACAAATCAGTCTAGTGATAATGCTTGTTGCCAGTTGTTTCCTTAGAATTTCGCTATTTGCATTTCCATATAAAAAAATGGGCTATATATAAGCCGTTCACGACCTTTTTGGGACAAAGTTGGCTATGATTTTTTCTTTTCATGTTGGACTAACTGATTCGATGAAGTAGCGGATGCAACTTTTTTTTTCTCTCAGTGTCTGTTCGACATTTTCTTGCCACCACATTGCCAGATTTATCATTTTAATATTCGTAAGAAAATAAATGGTTTATCAAATGTGTAAAAATAATTTTAATTTCCGTCAAAGGAAAAGTGAAAATGCCCAAAATAATTTTGTTACAACAAAAAATCTCCATTAAACGATGCTACTTCCAATTTAAAAAGGACAGACCAAATTTAAAAGAACGCGGAGTCGATGTGGAGACTAGAGAATATCCGGCAACAATGTACCTATTCAGAAAATATAACCTTAAACTAAAAACAACCTAACCTAACACAAAAAGTGTCAATTTCCATGAGGGAGTTTAGTTGCAACAGAGGTTCTGCCAACAAAATTACTAGATGGTCATAGCCTCACCTGACCCAAAAAGGTCGTGAACGGCTTATAACATTCTATAGTTAGTCTACGGAGGTTAAAGACCGAGTACAAAAGTTAACGCTAATGTAAAAAAACTGATGATTTTGACGGATTTGAGTAGAATTTAAATTATTATTAGTTTATTACCCAAGCTGCCAAATCTATTACTTTTTTTTAAATTTCTATTACGGAAAAAATCAAGAGTTGTCAACATTGTTTGCAACCCTGTACGTATCTGGGCCAAAAGATATGATTATGCGCTCGTATTCATTGACAGAGATAAAGATATTGAAAATAAAATACTTTAGAGCAATAATAAACCTTTTTTCCAACTAAACCACTGTTTAATAAAGTTATATAAATATATGAAGGTCAACTCACTTTATAATCAATAGAATAAAATATGTTGTACCACCCTTCAACGAAGGGATTGACAATGCCTCGGCTAGCTCTTTTAACTTTCGGCAGAATATGGCGTGGTGTAAGGATCAGGCTAAGAAATGCTTCGGGTTTTTACAATTGAACAGTACATTAATAAAAGAATTGCGCGCCATGTCGTTATTCATAACAAATAAACAAACCTAGATAGCAAAATAGATCAACACTTACCTTATAGCTTCGCTGCATACCTCAATCTAAATGTAGTAAAGCGGACAACAACAAATACAAACAGTAACCGTCGAAAAATATTTAATATCAAAACAATTAAATCAAGGTTGGCGTCACTCAACTTACACACACAGTTGTATCGGGACAAAATAAAAAAAACATTTTAAAAAAGCTTAAATTTGAAGTGGCATTTCGGAATTCGTTAAATATAGCTTCAATAAGTAACAAACGACTTCCGGGATTGGACCGTGTCATGATTGAGATCGAAGAATTCAACGTTTCGCCCACTTTCGTAAGAGGCTTCATCAGGAGGAAAAAGCAAAAGATCACGGTAACTCAACGTGTTAACCACGCCAGAGGCGAAACTCTTTGCAAGGGAATAGTTAGTCGAGTTTCGCCTCTGACGTGGTTCGCACGTTGAGTTGCCGTGCTATTTTGCCTTTTCCTCCTGATGAAGCCCCTTACGAAAGTGGGCGAAACGTTGAGTTCTTCGATCTCGATCATGACACGGTCCAATCCCGGAAGTCGTTTGTTACTTAATGACAATGGCCGTGAAAGCCTCAAAAATCATAGCTTAAATAGCTTAAATAACAAATACAGGCTAACACCTGTGCAATCGCATTAATGATAATATAATATACCTATACGCTATTTCAGCAATTTTGAATTATTTACATACGCGCACTTATCGATAATAACAATTGATCCAAAGAGGTTGATTAAACTCGCTCAGTTTGATTTGCGTTCGGGGTGACATTAGTTCTGTGGATAATTGTACTTCCTTGCAATATAGCAACTTTATGTTAAAAACTTCAAATGCGCATCGTTTTTTGTTCCACATAAATGATTTAGTTTGACGTTTACCTACCTGTCACTCATAAAAAATTGTAGTAATCAAAACATACATTTTTGAAAAACAAAAAGAAGCGTTGTGTGTTATTTATTTAGGGCGCTGTGCTGGCAGTTGTGAAAAAGGATAGAGCATATTCATATGCTGCATTACAGAAGAAGATACGAAAAATTGATGTTACATAAATCTTGGCACATAACCGTATGTAATACGTTAATGCTGTATTTGTATCTATACCTTTCAAAGTCACTGCTTTTATCATGGCTTGAATGTCTGCCACGAGCGCAGCATGATTTATTTGATTTTTTTCTATTTTGCGTTTAAAATAACTCCATTCTAGCATCCAAATGACGTCCCTGTTTACGAGGACTAAAGTATCAACATTAGTCCCGGAAGTGCAAAGACGTTATTTATGGTCAACAGAAAAATTACTAAAACAAAATAAATAATTAAATTTATCCCATAATGCCGAACAAGAGACCAGTGATAAACAAACCGAGAAAGAGAAATCTCGGCAATCGGCTGAAATACTATATTAAAATACAAGTTGCAGAAGGCATCTTTCAAGCACGAATTTGAAATTCCGAAACGAGCAGCATAGCGGCGAGTTGAGGAACAAATGAGTATTTGAAGGACCTTCTGCAACGAGTGTTTTATACTATTTTTTTCTATGTTGCGTTTAGAATCACTCCATTCTAGCACCCGAATGACGTCATTTGAGTGTTAGAATAGGTCGCTATCAAATGACGTCATTCGTCATTCTAACACCCAAACGATGTCATATAGGTAACCTCAAAATAGAAAACATTTTATTTTTTAATTTATAAAATGGTATAAAGCGGCCAAATAGAAAAAATTGTATAAAACACTCGTTGCAGAAAGTCCTTCAAGCACTCATTTGTTCCTCAACTCTCCGCTATGCGGCTTGTTTCGGAATTTCAAATTCGTGCTTGAATAGATGCCTTCTGCAATTTGTATTTTAATATGCTATTTTAGGTAAATTAGTGGTATTTTTTCTGGTTTGCGTTTAGAATAACTCCATTCTAGCACCCAAATGACGTCATCTGAGTGTTAGAATAAGTCGCTATGAAATTACGTCATTTGGGTGGTAGAATGGAGTTATTCTAAACGGAAAATAGATTAGTGAGAAATTAAGAACATCGAAGACTTAATACAAACATTTATTATTTCAATCTCTCCAAGAGCCAACCTCCTCGGCTTACAGCTTCTTAAAATCTGAAAAGTTTATAAGTATTACTTAACAGGAAACTATTTAGCACATCTGGGCTAAATCTAACAAAGACTTGTCCGACAACAAAAGACACCCAACCCAACGGCACTTAGGCTTACGGTTGAGTTATTTGTGAGCATCTACTACTGTGCCTACAAAAATGCCATTATACACAAATTATCTACAAAATGCTCTTAAATATTATAACAGATTTTTTTTATTATTGTTTTTATTTATAAAATGGTATAAAGCGTCAAAATAGAATAGTATATTAAAATACAAGTTGCAGTAGGCATCTATTCAAGCACGAATTCGAAATTCCGAAACGAGCCGCGTAGCGGCGAGTTGAGGAACAAATGAGTGCTTGAAGAATCTTCTGCAACGAGTGTTTTATACTATTTTTTCTATTTTGCCGCTTTATACCATTTTATAAATTAAAAAATAAAATGTTTTCTATTTTGAGGTTACCTATATGACATCGTTTGGGTGTTAGAATGACGAATGACGTCATTTGATAGCGACCTATTCTAACACTCAAATGACGTCATTCGGGTGCTAGAATGGAGTGATTCTAAACGCAACATAGAAAAAAATAGTATAAAACACTCGTTGCAGAAGGTCCTTCAAATACTCATTTGTTCCTCAACTCGCCGCTATGCTGCTCGTTTCGGAATTTCAAATTCGTGCTTGAAAGATGCCTTCTGCAACTTGTATTTTAATATAGTATTTCAGCCGATTGCCGAGATTTCTCTTTCTCGGTTTGTTTATCACTGGTCTCTTGTTCGGCATTATGGGATAAATTTAATTATTTATTTTGTTTTAGTAATTTTTCTGTTGACCATAAATAACGTCTTTGCACTTCCGGGACTAATGTTGATACTTTAGTCCTCGTAAACAGGGACTAAAGTAGCTCATTTAATCCCTAGGAACTAAAGTAAAAATGATACCGTAACTATGGTAAATTTATGTACACACAAGGTTAGTAGGTTAGGTTTTGTTTGTCATTTGACACACATGACGCAAAACTTAACCTGCAAATCTCGAATTTGACATATACTGACCATATACTTCAGTACTGCCAACTGATTCAGGCTATCCAGGACCTGCTGCAATTCAGTTTTTAATAAATTGTAATTGTCAGCTTCCAAATTGACAGATTTCAAATTTTGGAAATGTTTGATGATAATTTTTGAGGCTTTCACGGCCATTGTCATTAAGTAACAAACGACTTCCGGGATTGGACCGTGTCATGATTGAGATCTCAATGATAATGTTCCCAAAAGTGCAAAAATAGCGTATATGCCTTGGGACTAAAGTGCCTAAATCCCTCTCTCCACTCGCGGGATTAAATGGTGCACTTTAGTCCCTCATGATATAATATACTATTTTGCACCACATTATTAGTTAATAGGCGGTGATAATAATTGGTCGGATTTGCGTTTTGATGCATCGTTTTACAGGTGGGATTCATTATTTTGGGTTGTCTATAATTCAATGTATAAATTATTATTGTTTGTTTGTTTATTTGTTAATGGACATGGTCTAGGCATGCAGAGTACCAGGTACCTTAGACACCGACTGCTTTGGTCATATGGTCAAAGTCCTACTTAGAATTTTGCCGAATAAATTATTATTGATATAGTCCATTTACTTGACATCTGCACTGTCAGTGTCAAATTAAAAAAAAATGTCTTGACTATAACTCAAAAATAATGTGTTTTTTATTAGACTGTACAGTAATGTAATTGTTAAAATGTGAAAAATAGCAGTGGTGCCAACATAATGTCAGTTTGACAGTGCAGATGTCAAGTAAATGGACTATAGATTGTTCTCACAGCTGGATATATGGCTATAACTTTACTAGTATAGTAGGCTGTGGTTCGATATTTTTCTAGTTTAATTTCAGTCTTTATATTCACAATTATGACAACATATTAACGTTGAAGAAGTTTTGTAGCTTCATTAATTATAATGTGACCAAAATGCACCGCCTAGATTGTTAAATTTTGTTTACTGTAGAAGAGTAGCCACGTGGTGAATTTTAGGATGTGATATAATTTTTAAATTTCTCAAATTGAAAAAGTAGTGTCGCTGTGGTGGTGTTGCATATTTCTTAGATAATGATGGCATTGACATGTGGTGTTATCCATGATATAAATAAATGTATTTATATCATGGTGTTATCATTAAGAACATTTTTATCCAACTTTCGAACTGTTAAGTGGTTTAACAGACATCATTTCAAAACATGGTATTATAATGGATCATATTTTTTTAATAAACAGAAGGCCTTCCAAAAGCAACAATGCACTGCGGCAAATTTTTGCAGACACGTAAGTACATAACCCGCCTTTTATATTCAAAATGTTTTAACATTAAATTTGTAGCCTCGATTATACGATAATCTATTCAGTGTCACAAATGTAGTAGCATTTACCAAAGAAATTGATATAGACGATAACAACTCACGCTCCTAGGGCTCCCACGTTTACGTTGCGGATTTGAATACACCATGGTTTGTGCACAAGTAGGTGATTTTATTTATCTGTATATCGGCTTCTTAATGCACTGTGTCATGTAATTTCAGAGTTCTCTCAAACTCAATTCCTGTTGCGGTACTGCAGTGGGATTTTACTGGAGACGTGTTGTTGGTAGCTGATGAAAATTGCGGCGTACAAATATATCACAGCCGAGACCACTTGCTCGATTGGAATCCTATATTAAAAACTGATTTACCAGGCGAACACATTTTGGCAGCTGCATCTTTTCACTGTGGAAAACAGGTTAGTTAAATAGTACTTCGAATTCTGGATTGTTCTCACATAACGGAAGAATTGCTCTTCTTTGCCATGGATGTTTGTAAAAAGTTGTTAATAAAGGTCCGGTAACGTAAATAGCTCGGTGAGCTCAGACTGGGTCGTAGGCCATGGTAGATCTTTCTCTTCTCGACCGATTGGATAATCTTACTAGGATCCTAAATCTTAATTCTCAAGTCTCATATGACCAAAGCAGTCGGTGTCTAAGGTACCTGGTACTCTGCATGCCTAGACCTTGTCCATTAACAAACAAACAAGTCTCGAGTTACTGATGCACGAGATCGTAGCCCTCTCTAAAGAAGGCCGTGGCCGCACAATATGGCAACAGCGCATCGCCTGAAAGCTGACGGCCGATGAACTGGTGAACGTAGACGAAAGAATTTATTGAATGTGATAGAAAAATTCGAGATTTAAATTTAAGAATGGGTGACAGCACCACAAAACAAATAAAACATAACCATAAACATTTTTATTGGTAAGTACAAAAACGTTTACATTAATGAAGATAAAATAATTCCTACGACAAAACATCCAGTTTTCTTTAATTTAATTTAGAGGTTGACCCTTTTTTTTGTGACAATTTGTCCAATCTTACTTTTATGTAATTATTTAAAAGAATGTTTGCCATGGTAGACATCATATGTTGAACTAATACCGAAAGTTACCACAGATACAAGAATCTTGCACAATACTGTTTTTCGACGACTGACATCGAAAGTAGATTTTTCTCACTGTCATTTGACAACAGAAAGTTGACATTTGCCGCTGAGCGTGCGTTTTCATCACTTTGCCGCTCGCCGAGCGTTTTGGGTTTGCGCGTGAACAAAATAGGTAGCCACGTCCGAATGTTTCCTTGACAACGCCCGTCATTTGTTGAAATAATCGCGTCACATGTCTAATAAACTGCGCGAGTAATGTTAACTTGATTGTCAATTAATATTTGCAATAAAATGAAATATGATATTTTCCATTAATATGCTCAGTCGTCGAAAAAATAGTATGTATGTTTCGAGCTAAAAGTGCGCTTGCCGCTTTTGCATGAATGCTGGTTTCGGCTTTGCCTCAACCAGCAATATTCATGCGCAAGCGGCAAAAATGCACTTTCAGCTCTTAACATACACTATACTATTACAAGTATCACATCCTCATTAGCACAAATTGCTGAAAAAGTTAAGCTACACAAAATAGTTTTTGCTTAGTTTCAGATTTTAAAAACGGAGACTCAAATTTTTCTGAAAGCACTTGTTGCATAAATAGCTATTAACGGTAGTTTCTTCTGGCAGTTTTATTAAATGTCCTAACCATCTTAATCTGTTTCTTCTTACAATCTCCATTATTAAATTTTTCCCGTATACCTAGTTCTTCTATTTCGTTATTTGTTCTCTTTCTCCAATTTTCTCCTTGCCTCACTCCTCCATATATTCTGCGGAGTATTCCTCTCTCCCATATTTCCAGTTTCATTTCATCTTTCTTGGTTAGGTTCCATGTTTCACCCCCATACAGTAGCACTGGTAACACTAATGTTTTATACACCCTTAATTTTGTTTTTCCCGATACCGATTTACTTGAAAATATTTTCCGAAACGCACTCATCAATTTCATTCCTCTGGCTATTCGCTTATCTATTTCTTTTTGGATTTTACCGTTACTTGTTACTTCTACACCTAAATATTCTACACTGTTTCTTCTTACTAATTTTATAGAGTTCGAGTCTACACGCAATCTGATGTGAGTTTCTGAAAATAGTTCCTCTCTTATGTATCTTGCATTTTCTAATCACTCCTTCTAGTGTTATATTAAATAGAGTAGTTGGCAAAGGATCTCCCTGTCTCAACTCAATCCATTTGTTGTTTTAAACTTCTTTGTCAGATTCCCATTCACATTAATTTGACTATACGTGTTTTCCAGGTTATATTTATCAGTCTTACTCTTTTCTCTGGATATTTCATTTCCTTCAATGTTTCGATTACTTTCTCCCTCTTGATTTTATCGTATGCCTGATGAAAATCTATGAATACGGAATATAATTTTAAGTTTTTTTCTCAGTATTTATTTTGTATCTGCTTAAGACTGAAAATGTGATCAGTAGTTGACCTATTGCTTCTAAAGCCCGCTTGGTATTCTCCTAACTATTCTTCTGACTGTTTTTTAATTCTGTTATCGAGGATTTTTCCAAATATATTTTTTTTTGTAACAGATAAATAGTGAGATGGGCCTATAGTTTTTACATTTTGAGTATTCTCCTTTCTTATATATTGGGTTAATTAATGAGCTTCCTCAATCTTCTGGCATCTCTTCCTTTGTGCATACCTTTCTAATTATTTCGTAAATTCCCTTATGCAATTCTCCGCCATGTCTTATAAATTCGTTTACAATCTGATCCAGTCCTGCGGCTTTGTTACTTTTTAATTTTTTATTACTTCTATCTCTTCCATCCGGTGCATTTCAACATCATTTTGGTCTATTTTTTGGGATTCCTTTCACCTGCTTCAGTTACTTTTTCTTCACCTAATACTTCTATGTAGTGTTGTACTCATATATCTTCTATTTCTTTATCATTTCCTATTTTATCTTCCTTATCATTTTGCACTAAAAGTCACCAAGTCCTCGCGTATGCGGACGATGTGACAATAGTAACCAGATCAATGCAGGAAATGCGAGAAAGAGTTAAAATTTTCGAATATGAAGCAAGAAAAGTGGGTTTGGTGATAAACACAGAAAAAACAAAAATAATGAAGCTAAGTGGCAAAGGTGACAACACAAGTACAGGAAAAGACGCGGTGGTAATAAAAACGATAGGTGAAAAAGAGCTAATAATAGAAAAAGTGCGAGAATTTACTTTCCTAGGAACGGTAATTACGGAAAACCTCGACTACAGCAAGGAAATAAAAATAAGATTGGTGAAAGCGAACAGAAGTGCGGGCGCCTTAAAAGATGTGCTAAGTTCAAAATTAGTGTCGCGAAGAGCAAAGTTAAGGCTTTATAAGACAGTTATACGACCCACGGCAACGTATGCATGTGAGACGTGGACAATGGGTGTAGCGGACCAGAACATGGTAAGCAGATGGGAAAGAAAAATGTTGAGAAAAATTTTTGGAGGTGTACAAACGGAAGAAGGTTGGAGAAGACGGACAAATGAAGAGGTACATAGAATCTACGGAGAAACAGGCATAAGAGATTTTATGAAAGCACAAAGGTTAAGATGGATGGGGCACGTATGGAGGCTGCCAGAGGGGAGAAGTACAAGGATCCTGTTAGACGGAAGACGACATGAGGCAAGAAGAAGAGGCCGGCCAAGGGTCAGATGGAAAGAAGCGGTGATGGAGGACTTAGCAAGTAAAGGGATAGAGGATTGGAGAAACAAAATTACGGACAAGAAACAATGGAGAGAGATTATTAAGCAATGGGCCTAAAGGGCCTGTCAAAGCTTTTGTATATATATCATTTTGCATTATTGTTACTTTGGATTTGTAATTCCATCTGACTTCATTTTCTTTCTTATAAAACTTTCTTATATCATTTTCATTGTACTTCTCTTCCAATTCTTCCAGCTTACTTTGTTCTTCTCTTTTCTTCTTCCTCATCTTATACTTTACTTCCCTTCTTATTTCTCTATATCTTTGCTCATTTTCGTCTTTACGGTTTTGTAAGTATTGATTCCTTATTTCTTTCTTTTCTTTCAGCATCTTTTTACATTTTGTATCAAACCAGTCTTTCTTCTTTCTCGGATTTGCTCTGCCTATCTTACTTTCTGCTTCTTTAACTATTATATTTTTTATTTCTGATCATTCCTTGTTTACCTCTTCCTCTGCGGCCTTCTCTTTTAGTTCCTTTTCTATCGCTTCTCTAAAAGATGTTGCTACCTCTTCCCTTTTTAATCGTTCTATATCCCATTTCGGTTTCGTTTGTCTAAATTTCTTATTTTCTAGCACTAGCTTAATTCTTACCATGAAATGATCGCTGTCAATGTCGGCACCTCTTTGACTTTTAACATCGTGTATTTTGTTGGCATGTATACTTTTGGTCACTACATGATCTATTTGGTTACAAGTTTTCCTGTCAGGGATTAACCATGTTCCTTTATGAATATCTTTGTGTCTTAGGAAGGTTCCTCTTACCTTCATCTGTCTTTCTAATGCAAAATGTATTTACATTTTCCCGTTCTCATTACTGTGTTCATGTTTACTTTCTTTTTCTATTGCTGGCTTGAATTCCCCCTCTTTCCCTACTTTCGCATTGAAATCTCCTATTAACAACTTTATATCAAATCTTAGTATCGAGTCATATAGTTTTCCTATCTCTTCGTATGCTTGTGTCTTACTTTCTTCTTCTTCGTTCTCTATTGATAAGTGAGCATTGATTAAGCTTACTTTTCTTGTCTTTGTTCTCACTCGTAGATAGCTCAATCTTTTGTTTATATTATTCATATTAATTATACTGTTTTTAACATCTTTATGAACCAAAAATCCTGTTGCTAATTTGTTTTGTTTGCCTCCCAAATTAAAAAGGGTGTATTCATCGAGTGTAACTGTCGAATCTCCTTTTATATCTGTTTTTTGTTGACCGCTTGTTAATTTCAATATTAATGAATTATTTATCCTAAAAAAGGATGAATTAATAGACGTTATTAATACACTGTTTTTGATTCATACACTCTTTTTCAGTAATTAACTGTTTTTGTGATTTTGACGTTTTGATGATATTTTGCATGGAGGTTAGTTGTATCACAGTCTATATACAAAACAGTCGTTTCACTCGGCCAAAATTATGTCCCCGAATTCCAGGACGCATATTCCAACATTTCGACTCCCAGCATATGCGCAGTAGCTACAGTAGGCGTGTTCTTGATATTGGCGGTTGACGGTTACGTCCCAACAACCGTAAACTTTTCGAATTCGTAACTCGCGCCACCGGCACAGCTTGCGCGCGCTTTATTAAATTGGTAACTTCTGCCTCCGTGAGCCACTTCTGGCATATGCGCAGTAATTTTTCGGGGACACCAACATCAAAGTGCCGACAAACTAGTGACCTGACTGTTTTATATATAGACTGTGGTTGTATTAATCAAGTTTTTCGCAACAAAAAAAGATTTTGTGGCCAACGAAAAATTTTTGTAATCAACTCGTTTGTTAATGGGCGATTAATAATCTCAACTATTAAAGGCACTCACTCGCTATGGCTCGTTCATGCTTTAAACAGTTTCGATTATTAATCGCCTTCATTAACACACTTGTTGGTTAAATAACTATTCTTGCATCTCTAATATTTTAATATCGTACTGTTTTATAATTTCTACTAAATTTTTTAATGCACCTTCTTTATTTATTCCTCTTAAATTCCAAGTGGCCACTCTTAGTATTTCTTTCTTTCCTTTATTTCCTTTATTATCTTTTACCGTTACCCTTTTCCTCGCCTGGTCCGTTGTCTTAAATTCATCCTGCTTTGCTTTTATTGCTCGTTTTTTGACATATATCAGGGCTGATATGTACTTTCTATAGTTGCTCTTTATTTTTGTTGCATGCAAATAACTCATTTTCCACTTCTAGCTTCTGATATCTTATGCGTATCCTTTTGCCTTCTCTTTTTTTAACTTTGGCTACTTCCTTTATTAGTAGCTTCAGCGTACTTATGCGAACGTTTTGTCCGTCCGTCCGTCTGTCTGTCTGGATCGCCTGCAACTTTCGAACGGCTACAGATATCGAAATTTTGAAAGGGGGCAAAGTTGTTGCTAAGGTCCCGAGCACCTTCATGCGCTATTTGGTTTTGGCGAAAGATCAACCTGTTTTCGCAGTGCTGAAGCTACTCTTTAGACCTGTACTTGAGCAGTTTATTTTGTTCTGAATTTGTTTTTCTCTCCATGTCATATCGTCTTCGATCACTATTTTCGTTCCTTTGGGCTATTATTGCTTGCTCATCTCTGTTTCTTCCTACTTTAAACGCCTCCTGAAATGCTGGTTTGACTTATAATTTTCCCTCCAGCAGTTCCTTTACTGCTCCATTTACATTCTCATCCTGGCATTGCACTCCCTTTATTACGATGTTCAATTTTTTCTTTTCTTGCTCTTGCTTTTCTACGTGTTCTTCTAGTTTTTTGATTCTGTCTTCAAGTTGACCTTTTTCTCTACTCCATTCCTCAATCCGTCTTCTCCCATTCCTCTTTTAATCTTTGGAATTCGCTTTTCATTTCTTCATGCTATTATATTCTTGCTTCATTTCTTCTTTTAACTCGTCCATTTTCTTTTTATTTTCTTGCTTCATATCTTCCAATAATTTCTCTATTTTTTTAGGCCCACTTCCATTTCTTCTGTTTTGTCGTCTTGCTCTTGTTCTTTTTCCGTTAACTCTTTTTTCTACTGTTATATATTTTCTCCCTTTTGTGGCGATCTCCCTATTTTTGCACTCTTTCTGAATGCTAACAGCTCTGTTTCCCACTTCTCAAATTCTTCTGGATCTTCTTTTTGCCTCTTCCTTTTATATTTTATTAAGTCTTTCGGACCGGAGACGCTATTCGCCCGTAGTTTTTGTTCATTGTCTTTCCGGCTCGTTTACTGCCCTTCCATTCTTTTGCCGGTATTCGGGAGGTTTGGCAACGTCGCTTTTATTATCTTTGCGACCTTGTTTGTATTTCGCCATTATCAATCTAACCTCACCTTACCTTCCGTTTTATTTTGTTTGTAGCCTCTGTATCCTTTCCTTTACAGTTGCTCTTATGTTTCCTCGCCTTCAGATGTTTCCTTCACCTCAATGTTGCGTTAGCGTCCGTCAGGAAGAAGGTATAACATCTAGTACTTGTTGTAATTAACGAATTACACTCACTTTTATAAAGTATTCGAATATCCTCAAGTTTAGCTTCCAAAGTTTCTTCACTTGATTCATCAAAATTTTGATTGTGAAAGGTTTTATTTTCATCTGGTAAATTCATCCAATTATTATGTAAACATTTTAAAATGTGAACACTGTCAAATGAACGAAAGATATTAACATTATTATTATTAGGCATTTGAATACTGTATTTTGAAGAAAATTTTTCTTGTAATATTAAAAACATTTTGCGATTAATTCTATTGTTATCAGTGAGAATCATCAAAATGTTTAAATCGCAGCCTTGCAACATGTGAATTACTTGTTCCGTAATGTCTGCCAAGTCTGTGCTTTTTCATTGTTTTATTGGTACTAATTTTACGACTTTACGTAAGTGTCCAAATGTAGAGCTAATCATAAAACTCAGCATCGCTTTAGCAGTGTCACTAATATCACAGCTAATATCATTTGCTGCGTACCTGTATAATTTTCCGTTGCTATAGTTAATGGATTTTTTTATGTGTATTTTGTCGATTTTTAGGGCAACATACTTGTCATTCTTACCAAAATTGGTAAGCATTGACTTCAAAAAGTTGCTTGTTTTATTATCTTTGTGCAAATTTGGTATGTGTGGCAAAGTCAAAATCCTTTATTTAATAGACTTGTCCGGGACGCTGTTTTGTCCGTCCGGGACGCTGTTTCAGCAGCCAAACCGTAAGAGATAGAGAAAAAAGTTATGAAAGTTATATGTTTGGAATGGTCATGTCAGGTCAGGAACCGAATTTCAGTCACGTGACACTTCCGGTTTTCGAGAAATCACGTGATTTCCGTCCGTCCGGGACGCTGTTTCAGCAGCCAAACCGTGAGAGATAGAGAAAAAAGTTATTAAAGTTATATGTTTGGAATGGTCATTTCAGGTCAGGAGCCGAATTTCAGTCACGTGACACTTCCGGTTTTCGGGAAATCACGTGATTTCCGTCCGTCTGGGACGCTGCGCTGGTCCGTCCGGGACGCTGTTCTATTTGAAAAACGGTCTTTTTTGTTTTATTAAATGAGACATTTGTCTCACTGGATGCTAGTATTGTTTAATCTGATAGCATTGTAACATTTCACTGGATTCATGTAGATAATGAAAGCAATTAAAATGGTGTTAGTAGTGTACGTTATTTTTTTGGCAAATAATAAATCAAACTGTTCGTGTTCCATTAAAAATTGCAGCTTAATAATTTTGTCTCTTGAATATTCACTGTCTTCATGCAACACCATTTTTAATTACGTTACATTTGAAGTTATTCGAGCAATTAATTGCTAAGCATTTGCTTTTTCACAATTTTTTCTTTCAGAATTGTCACGTAAAATTGACCTTTTTTTACTTTTCACTAATTAAAAGAGCACTGTAGTTTTTCCTGTCAACAATAACACATTTGTATGTCTAAATTCGAGCTAATCTTAATGCTATTTCACATTTTAGCTACATCATGATGATGCATTATTTTGTAAAGCAAATCATAGCTTCCATCACAGTGTACCTGCCAGTCACCGCTAATAAAATGTCTAACATTTTGGCAGAGCTCTTCAAAACTTGGGATCTTGTTGTCTTCTTCTGCTTTTGTTATTGATGAGGTCGCAATTTCTAGCGAATGACAAATTATTTGCCACTTTCCTTGCCTTCCGGTTTCTCTCGCATCAACCACAGCTTAACAACATCGCTCACAGATGCAACAAATTTCGGTACCTATTTTCTAATTTCAGAACATACATGTTTACAACGAAAATTCACACTACACAAAACAAAACCGCTCGGCTTCACGGACGCTTTCAATCTCCCCGCGCGTATCTACGATATTCTTGTTTTCGCGATAGCTTATTTTATCTCATGTGGCAACACTTTCTTGCTCTACGATCCTGGCCAAGCATGAAACTACACACAACCCCTGCTATGGTCTAACCAGTAACAGCTACTTCCGTTGTCGGCTGGAAAGTTGAGGTTAGGTTTTATGTTACATTTTTGTGTGCATAGTCATTTGACTGTAACTTAAATTCATCCAAATAATACAACATAGGAAGTTAAGTGATGCAGTAAGTGTTTGATAATTCTGAAGAAATATTTTCTAATAAACCTGATGCTATAGAAGCACCTTTTCATCGCCACCGATCGGGCGTAGTTCGTTCGCGATAGGCCGTGTCATCAATGCGTCAATTATAACGCAGCCATTAGCGATTATAATAGGTACGAGCAATAGGATCCCGCTCGGGAACGTTGGTTCCAATCCCACCGGCTGCCTTTTTTTATTTGCAAGTTGATATAATTTGCAACACTAAGGGCTAGTTCTACAAACCAAGGATAAAGTTATTCGCGAAATAAATACCCTAGAAACGATTGCTGTAACAAATGAAACTATGACAATAGTACCTCGGATAGCTTATTCTGGGTATATACTTGCATTATAGAACCGGCCCTAAGTGGTTTCTTTTATTGCTGTACATTAATTTTTGCCACTAATGGAACGTAAGCATGCCATTGCCTAACTCGGGAAACGGTCGAGGTCGACTTACCTTCGAAAAGGGGTTAGAACTAAATTAAAGGGCGCCAAGTTGGTCCAACTGGCATGTTTCCTGGAGACATTTTGCGTTAACTAATCACTAAGTGAATTAAATAGCAATCAAAAGAAAATACAACAGTGAAACCCAAGTCAAAGTAAGATCATATAAAGCATTCAAAAATAGTTAACAAGCAGAGATAAATGACAAATTGTAATCGTTGGCCTACAAGAACAGAGCAAAGATGTATTTTTAACGTCTAAATATTACACATATATATCACAAGCAAAATGATTACAGGTCATGCAAAAATAGCGTATTTATCAAAAATCAGTAATTACGTGGAGGCCTTGCGTCCAACAAATCCTCAAACACTAATGTGGCTGCTGAAGCATTTTCGAAATGTACTATATTTTAGCGATGCTAAACCAATGTTGAAACTCGCGTAATTTGGACAAAAACTCCACTGAATGACTATAATCCCAATACAGCTTTCCAATTCATTTCGTAATGTAACGCAAGCTGCGTAGCATTCAGCCACCTGTATGTTCGCTTGTAGACAAAAAAAAAACATGATGCGCTGAAACAGTAACCCAGCCTGCCAGTTTATAAGCTAGCGAACTAAACTTGGGAACTCTTGCACAAATTATTCCAATACCCATTGAGCTTCCAAAATCACATAAATAAGATGTTTGCTAATTCCTGAAAACCTCCCTCAGCAACTGCTAGCGAGGGAAAATTATTTGCAACGTTAAACATTTAATTACAGTTATGTCCGAACGGTGAATCCGAACATCAAATAAGTTATATTAAATTCAAACCAAAATTTAGTGCATGTCCGCGATGCTTCTTGAATTTATGCAAGTCTTGGATTTGCGTAGTTGCGTGAATTATTTCTTGCACTCGTTCAGGATGCACTTCGGAACACAAATTGTATAATTATATAACCAGGTTGTTTTACTGAAGGAGATGAAAGTTTTATTTGATATAAGATGTGACTGGAGTAGCCAGGCCGAACTACCCCTTAAACAACTGTAGCCTGCGTTTGGTCACAAATGAATCCACTTCAGAGTTTGAAAGTATATTGAGATATTAAATAAATACAAGTTCTTATATATAATTGGATATGTGTCGTGTTTTGCTGTTCTCATAACCTACTATTTGAATAGGCGCAAAACACGACGTTTGCATAAAAATACCCTGCTGGTAAACGATGTGTGTGGAATATGACCTAATGATAGTATTATTATGCTGCTGTCTGCAAAACGATTCCTTATAGTATTACAACGTGACCCCAGTAAACCGACACTAAAGTAGAGTCTTGTATATAAACAGTTTAATTGGCACATGTTGCGAACTAGTTTTATATTCTAATTTTATGTCCACATTATTTCACTTGATTGTTTTATCTCATGGACAAACACTTGTTTGAACAGTGCAACTATAGCTTGTTCAATTCAAACCCACACACACACTGGAGACATACAATAACCGCACCGGCAGGCGAGTCACACCTCCGACCAAACATTTACCCAACGCAATAAGCGGAAGGGGATTGCATTCGTTCGCTTCGAGGCTGGGTCGCTGTAGCATCCCCAAAATACGTCTGCCGTCAAGATGTATCCACTCGGGATATAGCACGGTTTCACAAGGGCCCATGCCCTATAGCATCCTTGAAGCTCTCACACTGTCAGCAAATTTCGATTCCGAGTTCCGTACAAGTAATTCTAATTAAAGTATACAAAAAGGAAGCTAACCCATACAAAATAAATGCTCTTACGAAAGCTGCCTTTCATTCGCGCCTAAAAATATCAACTAAGCACGCCTTCTATGGGCCTTTAGTATAGAACCACATCAATTTCGGAAGCTTCTTCAATTCTACAACTGCTTCTAGCGGATTCTCATCTCAATAAAGGTTGAGCTCTCTACACTAAGGCTGCCAACTAGTGAAGGCCTCAATGCGGGACTATGAACGGGGGGGGGGGGTAAAACACAATATATACAGATATATAATAATAGTTATGTATGATATAATAATAGTTATGTATGGAACAACAATAACACGGCATTTTATCCATAAAGGGAACACTTTAGCTCACGAGGCAAAGCCAAGTGAGATAATTTTTTTGCAATACCTAAATTTAATTATATAAAATTTTTAAATTGGGTAAATCATTTCAAATAAATATCATGTTACATGTTTTTGTACTAGTTACCACGGTAGCACATATTTATTTTGTTAGTTGCTATGGATTATGGACTATTAGTGAATAAAGTAGCATATTATCAAAACTCATCGTTAAAATGTTACTTTATTATAGAGATTTTCGTAGATAAAATACAGCTTTACAAGCAGGCATTGAAAAAAAATACTGACCTTTACTATTATTTTGAATAGTATATCATGTACCATGAATTGTGACACTTTTCAGATCGAGAATACAGTTTGGGAAAGCGTATAGCCTAGGTTTCGTAAGCATTCGAGCGGGACGCATTTGACGGTTTGCGGGACCTTTTCAATTCGGTATTTGAATGCGGGACTAGTACTGCTATTGTGGGTGTGGGACCGTCCCGCACAATCTGGGACGGTTGGCAGCCTTACTCTACACAAATGAGGCCAAGCAACGCACCCTTAGCACGAAGAAACTTAAAAATCGAGCAGCAAGCTCTCCACACATGTTCGTTATTGATCAGATACCTGCCGAAAGAGACATTATTCTAACGCGACCTAGCAGCTTTCAGGCACACCTCTTTGATCATTTGTAACAACGGTTGCCTGCTTACAAGGCGTTTAAATCTGTATTTAACAAATTAAATGGAATCCTGAACTAAGAATGCCTTCACTGTTTAGTATTATTAGCAGTAAAAAATTTACTGGCTAGCCAGTTAAAATGCAAGTGAGGAACAAATAATAGTAATTTATTATACAAGACGATAAAGTTAAATTTTATCAAAGAGTGAATCGTTTAACGTCGAGACGAAGTCGAGACGTTAATGATTCAAGAGTGGATAGAAATAACTTTATCGTCATGTATAATACAATATTTTTTTCTATAGCAAGAATTTTAACAATTTCAAAAGAAAATAAGGACAGTCAATCACATTTCAAAATGTCAGTAGTTAGATTGGGTTGCTACGATAATACGAAGCTGTCATATTTAATTTAAACAAAAGTTAGAAAATTAAATTACTTTATCTATCCCTGATGTTAAAGTGCTACTTTATCTATCCTTGCTGTTAAAGTAAAACTTGACCTTTTGTTTTGAGTTGATAAAAGCACACTTTAACATGTGCTATAGAAAAAAAATACTATTATTTGTTCCTCACTTGTAAACATCAATTTATCAAGTCACTGCATTCACCTTGAAAATGTTTCTTAACTGGCTAGCCAGTAAATTTTTTACTGGCTAGCCAATAAAATTTTACAAGCGTGCTCATACTGCTCATAGATAAATGATAGCGTGCAAAGCCAGAGTTGTCTTTCTTAGTATGTGTCATATTGATGAATTTAGTTGCTTGTCAGTTTGACATTTTGAATTAATGGTAAATTTCTAGTTATTTACAAGTGAGGAACAAATAAAATATAAAATAATACACGCAAGGTAACAGGTTTTACTGGCTCAAGAAGGTGACTGGCTAGCCAGTCATATCCTTCTATTTGCCAGTAAAAACCCTCTTACCAAGTTAGTAATGTTAAATACTATTTTCATAATTATAAACGTCTTTTATGTCATCATTTGAGCTATTCTGGCATTATTAGACATTACACGTTGGAATTCACACTATGAGTCGGGATCCAAATTTTAGCAAAAAAATACTTATAAATTTTACTAAAAAAAATACTTATTTTGTATGAAAAGCTTTCAATTAAACAATATTGCTTAAATAAAAATTAAGTGGAGTATTTGACAGAATTAGTTTCTAAGTCACTGGTTTTAGCATTAGATATTCCAAAAAGAAATGCTAATATATATTATGGATTCGTGATACCAACAATCGCCAGTATGAAAATTGATCTGGAAAAATTAAAAACAGAAAATCTTAAGTATTTTTCTTCCTCAAATATAAAAAATTTAACCTCAGATGTTAATTTGTAGGATAACTGTGTATTTGAACTGAAAAATTTAAATTGATATTCAAATTTGTTATTAGCTGAAGGCCTACAACTTATGGCAAAGATATAAAGGGACTGTTAAATTAAAAAAGCGTTTATATTGTTTTAAATTTAAATTTGTTTATCTAACTTTGTTTTACTTTTTTGTTAATATGTACTTACTTACTTAATCCGTCCTCTTGTACCCGGAGGTGTCGAGGTTGCAGAATTTTTTCCATTCTGCTCTGTTCTTTGCTTGCTTCTTCGCTTCTTCCCAGGTGGTTCCTCTATCTTCTATTGTCTTTGTTATTTGTTCATTCCATGTTGTGGCTGGTCTGGCTCTCTTCCGTTTCTTGTCTGTACCCATTTCCCATATTCTTTTCACTATGTTGTTATCTTCCATTCTACATAGGTGGCCAAACCAGTGTAGCTGTCTTCTTTGTATGGTGTTTATAAGGGGTTGTACTTTTAGGCTGTCTCTTATTACATTATTTCTTATCTTGTCCTTTCTTGTTATTCCACATATTCTTCTTAAATAGCGCATTTCGCCCGCTTGTATTCTGCTTTTTTGCCTTTTAGTGAGGGTCCATGCCTGGCTTCCGTAGATAATAGTTGGGATATATACTGATTTATATATTCTCACCTTCGTCTCTTTAGATACCTCCCTTTTTCCTATAAACGCTTTCTTCAAAGTTCTATATATCCCCGCTGCTACTCCTAGTCTGTTATTCAGCTCTGGATCTAGTTTGCCTTTAGAATCGAGTGCGACTCCGAGGTATTTCAGTTTTGTAGTTTGTTTGATGTTTTCATTTTCTACCTTCAGCTCGATTTTTTCTTGTTCTCTTGCTATCAGCATCATTTCAGTTTTTTTTAATGTTGATTTGCATGCCGGCTGCTTTCAGCTCTTCATTCCATGCATCGATACTATTTTGGAGATCTTCTTTTGTGTTTGCCATTAGTATTAGATCATCTGCAAACATAAACTCACTTACTCTGACATGTTCTAGGTTTCTAATTCCTAATGTTGCTCTCTTTGGTCTTTTACTCGCTCTGTTATTTACTGATTTGGATATTTCATCCATCGCCGCTATAAAGAGTAAAGGGCTTAGGGTTCCTCCTTGTCTCACACCTTTGTGGCTTGTGAATTCTTGTGTCGCTGCCTGTCCAATTCTTATGCTGTTCTTAGTTTCTTTATATAGGCTTTGGATTACTTCCAGCAGGTGTCTGTTTAACTTTCTTGCTCTTAGAGTTCTCCAAATTAGTTCCCTCGGTAGGCTGTCGAAGGCTTTTTCCAGGTCGATAGCACATGTATATAGTTTTCCATTATAATTTATTACGTTTTCTGTAATCCGCTTGAAACAAAATATCCAGTCTTGGGTGCCTTTTCCAGGTCTAAAGCCTGCCTGGTTCTCATTTAATGTAGGTTCAATTGCATCCCTTAGCTTCTTTACTATAATTGTCTCGTAAATTTTATATGCTACACAGAGCAGCGATATTCCCCTATAGTTGTTACATATCGTTTGGTCTCCTTTTTTAAACACTGGTATAATCACCGCGGTCTGCCATTCCTGGGGTATTGTTTTTGAGTTCCAGGCCTTGTTGATAATTTTTTGGAGTAGGTTTGTCCCTTCTTTGCCCATGTACTTTATCATTTCCGGTTTTATATTATCTATACCTGCTGCTTTGCCTGTTTTTAACTTCTTTATGGCCGCTTCTAATTCCTCCTTACTTATTTCGTCTGTTCGTACTTCCTCATTGTGATTCACTGTACCGTCACCTATAACGTCTTTGTCCATTGTTGGTTCAGCTCCGACGACCTCTTTGAAGTGTTCCATCCACCTTTCTTTTATTTCTTCTACATTTGTTAGTAGTTCACCCTCTTTGTTTTTAATGTATGTTGTCTTTTTCTTTCCTTTTTTTAATCCTTTGATTATGCGAAATAGCATTTTCCCATTTCCTTCATTATTCCTTTCCATTCTCTTCCCAAACTCTTCCCAGGATTCTGCCTTTGCTTTTTTGATTTGTTCTTTAACTTTGGTTCTTTGTGTTTTGTATTTTTGATAATTCTCGTTGTTCCTGTCATTAATATATTTCTTCCACAGCCTTTTCTTTTCCTTTACTTCTTCTTTAATTGTTTTATTCCACCATGCTGTCTGTTTTATCTGATTGTTGTAGCAAGTTACCCCACATACTTTTTCGGCAGCGTTTAATATAATGTTTTTAAAATTACTCCAAAGTAGTTCTATATTTTCTGTTTTGAGATTTTCTCTGGCTGAATGTATTCCTTGTCGTATTTGTGTAGCGTATTCTTTCTGTGTTTCTGTATCTTGCAGCTTATAGCTCTTAATGCTTTTAAATGTATTCTTCTCTTGTTTTATGTTATTTAGAGTTGTCAGTTCTTCTAATCTAAGTCTAACTTCTACTAGGTAGTGGTCGCTTCCTACTTCTGCACTTCTCTTGACTCTCACATCTTTTATTTTGGCTTTGTTGTCTTTTTCTACTAACACTAGGTCGATAATTGATTTTTCACTTCTACTAGCAACTTCTCTCGTAAATTTATGGATGTCTTTGTGTCTGAACCATGTATTTGTTACGATGCAGTTATTTTCCATACAGAACTCGATTATTCTCTTGCCATTGCTATTCAGTGTGTGCTCTCCCCATTTTCCAATTGCACCTTCAGTACCTTCTGGGTTATTACCCACACGCCCATTTAGATCTCCTAAAATGATGATTCTGTTTTTGGTTTTATCAAATTCCTCTTGAAGCTGTTCCCAGTATGCATCTTTAGCTTGTTTCTTATCATTTTCATTAGGTCCATATGTTATTACTAATGTATACATTTCTTTTGCAAATTTTACTTCGACGGTCATTAGTCTTTCGGAGATAAAGTTCCATTTTTTTATATAATTAATATAATTAGTGTTTACTAAACAGGCTACACCTGCTTGTGCCCAGACTGCATCATCTACCCCACTGTATAGCAGCAAGTGGCCTCCTTTTACCGTCTCGTATCCCGTATTTTTCCGTTTTGTTTCTGTCAGCGCTAGTATTTTAATATTTGTTTTCTCAAACTCTTCATACAGTTCATTTTCTTTTCCTTTTAGACTTTGTATGTTCCAGGTGCCTATTTTGATTTCTGTTATTTTACTATTGCTAGTATTATTTCGATGGTTCTTTTCCTCTTTAACTTTCCTAGTTTCCTCAGTCATATTCCTATTCATTGCCATTTTCGTCTCCGTTAAGTCTTCCTGTTTTTGGTTTGATATTATTCGTTTTTTGCCTGATTTTTAACCAGGCATTTTTCTTCTTGGTTCCAGTCATATCTTTCTCGATTTATGAAGATTGTATGGTATCCTACTTTAGCTTCCTTTCCGTTGCTTCTTTCTTCTCTAGCCATATTAAGTAGTTGGGTTTGCACTTGTCTTTCTTCATATGTTTGGTCGTTTTCAATAAATATTTTCGTACCTTTTAGTAATTTCTTCCTTTCTAGTATCGTTTTTTTTTCTTCCCATGAATTGAGCTGAGCAATTATTATGTTTTTGTCTTCCTTAATCCTGACCAAGTGTGCCTTCTTTATCGTCATGGTGATTTTAAGTTTGTCTCTTAGTAGCTGTTCTACTCCTTCTTTCAGTTGTTGTTCTCTTATGTTTGCTCCCCTAAAGAAAATTGATGAACTAAAAACAGACTTAAAAGCAGAATTTAATAAATCTCACAAGGACCTGAAGGCAGAAATAACAAAGATCAGCGAAGAATTCCAAGCGGCGAAAGCTGAATGGCAAAAGAAAGCAGAAGAATGGCAAAAGGAAAAAGGGAACCTGGAAAACAGAATAAAAAAACTAGAAGATAGGCTTGAGAGGCAGGACAGAGATAAACGCAAAAAAAAAAAAAAAAAATGTAATATGTAATATAAGTAATTTTATCAAAAAAGTATTTTCTGGATTTTAAGATTTTTTTGCCGAAATATTTATAAAATAACATCTAAACTATGCATTCACCACAAACCAATATTTGGCTTACTACAATTATTACAAGTAGGTACTCGAATGAAAGGAAATTATTAACTTTAAATTTAGTTTTGAAAAATTGTTAAACTGCTAAAAAGATTATAAATGCTGCATTACTATTTAAATACTTCACACACCTCACACAATGGTTGCTGTGCAAGCATAAAAGGCGCTCTACAACTTTGTATCCCGAATCCGGGGCAAGTTGAGCAATGTACCACCAGATGCAAGCACATAAAGCACCAGCCTCTACACCGCAAGGTAAAACGAGGTTGTCGATTATACAATTATTATACAAATCTTTTTACATTTTTGTGATATCTAAAAACTAAAAGCATTTAAATAATTTTAAAATATTTAAATACATCCAAATGGTCTTTATTTCTGGGTTAGCCTGGCTAATTGGTTCTTCTGCCAGTGCTATGTATGTAGCTTCTTTCAGCTTTATACGGAACCTGTTTTCTTCTTTAGCTACAATTGTTACGTTATCCCACGTCTGGAAGAAAGACACCACATACAATGGGATAACATATTAATTGTAGCTAAAGAAAAAAAAACAGGTTCCGTAGGAAGCTGAAAGAAGTAACATACATAGCGCTGACAGAAGAACCAGTTGGCTAGCGCAGCATTTAAGCTCAGTTGGATGCCACTACTGCGAAGAAAATTACAAAAATAGTCTACTGGGCATACACCGGTAACATATAAGCTAATAACTAAAATATATGGCCACACTGGTGGCCTAGTGGTAAGAGTGACAGACTAGTAATGACAGCGATCAGTGGTCCCGGGACCAAACCCCGGGGTACGTGAAAAGACGCACCAAAAATTAGTCCTCCTAAGGACTAACCAGGAGTTCATTCACCTGAGGTCGAGACTTGACCAAAAACTCCCAAAACGTCGTGTGATAAACACCCGAGACAGTGGAAAAAATCCTATAAAATATCTCAAAATAGAAATTGGTTATTTTCGACCATTCAAAATATATAAATGTTTAACCGTGGACTTCATTAAATAATGGGTTAAGTGTGCATCATTAGCTAGAAAAGAAGCAGTTTATCGCCTTCATTGCTTGTACCTATTTGAGCTGATGGTGTATATTTCAAAGAACTTTTAAAGTAATATGGAGGGTGTCCCAGGATTGATGTTACAAGAGGTGAGATGGACAAAAAAAATTTGAATTTTATTTTAAGATTGTGGGATTAGGTCCTACTTGGTCTGAAGAGAATTTTAAAAATATTTTCAGTTTTTGAAGAAACAAGTTGGCCTTGTCAGTGAAGCGAAAACTATTTTCTTTCCAGGTAAACTATCCTTTGTGTTCATGATACGGCAAAATTTTACCAAGAAAAGTTGTTCAGAATGATAAATTATGGCCCTATACAAAATTTCAAGATGATTTACCTACTTAAATTAAACCGTTAAAATTGTAGTACTTACTAAAAATGACGGTTTGATCTCAGCAGATAGAACTTCCTCAAATTTTGTATAGGGCCATAATTTTTCATTCTGAACAACTGTTTTTAGTAAAATTTTGTCGTATTATAAACAAAAAGGGTAGTTTACCTGAAAAGAAAATACAATTTATTTTGTATGTCTGTATATTGTATAATCGACAACCTCGTTTTACCTTGCGGTGTAGAGGCTGGTGCTTTATGTGCTTGCATCTGGCGGTACATTGCTCGACTTGCCCCGGATTAGGGATACAAAGTTGTAGAGCGCCTTTTATGCTTGCACAGCAACCATTGTGTGAGGTGTGTTATGTTGACTTTGTTACTCTATCTCTTAGGTCTGTGGTTCTGAGTAGAGCACAGTTAATTTGGTGCCCAACTGTGAATGGTCTCACCGAGCCTGGTTCAAATCGCAAGGCTGCGGAAAATACCGGCCCTCGCGTGGTCCAAGGACTTGCTTAATGCAAGGTAAGCGCTTACCCATGATATATATCATGCGCTTACCTATCTGCGCTTACCCATCTGCGCTACTCGGCTTCTTTATTTATTTTGTTTAATCTAAAAATAACGGTTTATTATTCGTGAAATTTTATATAGGGTTCTACTTTATCATTCTGAACAACATTTCTTGATAAAATTTTGCCGTATCATAAACAGAAAGGGTAGTTTACCTGAAAAGAAAATAGTTTTCACTTCACTGTCAGTCAACTTGTTTTTTCTAAAACTGAAAATATTCTTAAAATTCTCTTCAGAGTTCAGACCAAGTAGGACCTAATCCTACAATCTTAAAATAAAATTCAAAAATTTGTAGTTTATCTCACCTCTTGTAACATCAATCCTGGAACACACTGTATAGTTAGAAATTTATAAATTTGGAATTGTTACTTGTTGAAATGTAAGCAATATTGTAATGATGTTCGAGTTTAACTTCCAGTTTTTTCGAAAACAACAATTTATATTTTCTTATACTTAGATATCGATAGCACGAAAATGAAATGCGTTCCACATATGTTCAGTATTAGGCTGTATATTCTTATTTTAAGATCCCCTACATGCTCCGTAAGTAAATGCCCTTTAAACTGTAGCACTCTGTATTGCAATCATCAGTGGAATGTTCTTACTTAACATTTGGCAACACTGCCTGCTATGTTTATTTTATTGATTTCAGCTGCAACAACTTACAAATAATTACTAATATAAAATAAGTTTTATTTTTGCGTTATAATTATTTTTTCTTTAGGTGTATACTTCCAAATAGTAAACTACGTAATATATAAAGACACGTAAATGGCCTCAATCATTTTAAATAGATCTGCACGTTGTGCGATCTGTGCAGAGTGTAGTGGCAGCAATGTTGGATTTTTATTGTATTTGACGTTTGGTGTGACCTTGATTCAAACTAAAACAACTAACCTCAATATTGTGAGGTTTTGTAAAAAAAGCTTAAATAAAATATGCCATTAAAAGGAAATCCTGTGTGTTTAAAGTGCGAAACGAGTGAATCGCCACTATGGACAAATGCAGAAAATTTAGGTGCCATTTGTTTAGACTGTATTAATGAAACCAAGGATAATATTAAAACCGAGTTGGAAGACGATGATGAGAAGCAGGATAATTATAGCAAATCCCGAAGAAAAACTAGGACAACCCGTTCGTATAAAACTAGGTTAAATCCTCTTGCACTTCCAAAGGTAGCGGCACCAAAAGGCAGAGGACGGAGAGCCCATTTTAAAAGAACCCCAATCAAGGCGCCTTCTGCAACAGCTACACCAGTTACAAGCAGTAATGTATTTTATAAAGTACGTATGGTGATGTATTCATATGTTAAACAATTGCACGAGTGAAATAGTATTTTAATTATCACATATAATCTCATAAGAGCATTAATTCTTTCCGGAAATTTTTTTGAGTGCGTTCCAACAACGTCGCGTCCCGCGAGGGCAAATTAAGATGTTGGAATGCATGAAAAATAATTTCCGGATATGAATTCATTCTCTAATGCAGATTCAGTAAGAAAATCGCAACGACACAAACCCTCACAGTTAGGTTGGTCTACCTACAAAAAATATCCAAGAAATTTTTGTTGTTGTCTCGGTTACGGCTCGTAAACTAATTTTTCTATTGGTCATTAATGGTTAAACGCCTAGGCAATATAGAATTTCAGCATTACTATCATATACAGTGCAATTATTAAATTAATAGTGACGATGACGAACAGTTACGATTTTACCATATCGTCAGTATTAACAAACCCTGGTTATTTCTTTTGCTTAGTAAAGTGTTTTCCAGGCACAAACAATCGCTTAGGTTTGTAAATCCAAAAACGTAAAGGTTTATAAAAGAGTAACAGGTTAATGTTGCCAGAACAAAGTGATTTAACCAAATTAAAAGCAATAGTTCTTCAATATGATTGAATCGTTTTTAATACTTTAAAAAGACCAATTTTTATTAAGAATAGAAAAATGCGTAGTATGAATTGGATCATATTTAGTGATTTATTAAAGTGCCATATTTTAACCTGATCTAATCTGCTTTCCCTTTTGCTCAAGTACATGATTTCCGGTTACAAATATTAACTGTTCAACCAAATGTTGCAATAATTCTTTAAAATTAAGATGAAGTTATCTAAGTGTTGTATCTTTTGTTACGTTTTTGTATCTGTAATGACTCTAAAAATTTAAACTGCACTCGTGTTATTATATTAGTATTTTGTACAAAAATTAGTACATTTTCTGATATAACTATATATTGCTGTCTTTCCATATTTTATTGTTGAACAACATTGAAAGTAAAGCTTCCTGTTACATGTAAACCATATCTCGGCGAAGTAATGTTAGTAGAATAACTGTGGTAGTGTATTTTAAAGATTGTGTAAATTTTCACCTTTTAATGTTGTGGTTATAGAACAGGACCAATAATTACGTTGATGTTTCTCGCCTACACGTTTGGTCGAAATTCATGTTAGAAAATGTAAAAGAATGGTTATATTAACACTTCAACCATTAATTTTTGTGCATTCCTACAACTACCGTTACTGGTCACTTTGACCGGCATTTGAAAATATAATGTGATAGTGTTAAAAAACTTATTTAGAAACACATAATGGTAAACATTGGTAGACACTAATCAAAATACAACAACTACACTTAAAAAAACTAAACTATTTATTATTTTGAACATTTTCGAACAAAAAACAAATTTTTCCATTGGTGATACACGCTTGCCACAAACCTACTTAGTGCCACTTTGGAGTTATCTCATTCTCACATGGGGATGTGCAAGAGCTGTGACCCAAACCATATTTTAAGTAGGTAGTACCGTTGTATTGTACAGTTACAAAAGACACTTAAGAGCCGTAACACCATCGGTTCCCTTGTTATTGTTGCATTTAACTACTGTACCTAAATATAGGAGTAAATAAATATAGTTAAATTAACGTGTGTTTATTCTTATACATTCGACTAAGTTCTGATTAATTATTACTTTTGCAATTACTTTGGAAGGCCCTACAACTGCAGATATTTTTTTGTTTGAATTGCAGAGTACATTTATCGTAATTCTGTTGTCAATAATTGTAGAATTAATCCTGTACATTTTCCATCTGCTATTTTATAAATTACATTGCAGCGAGGTCTAATACATTATAAAGTACCTGTAGTGGCCATAATTTGTAATATAGATAGTTACAGGCTTTTTCTTAGTGTGTATTACTGAAAATTCCAACAGATGGGTGAAGAATGTTTAGTAGGAAAACGTTTTTGTTAGACTTTCTTTGGTATACAGTTACTGTGCAGTTATTATGCTTCAGGAGAGTTGTGTCATATAATTGCCCTTTGTTATATTTTGCAAAAATTGGAGCTTCTTTTCTAGATCTGTTTATTGTTTCCAGTAACGTGGTATTACTAGCTGAAAGAATTTCAGATAACTTTAGTCCGGTAAAGAAGTTTTCCATGGTTACATTTAGATCTTTATTCAGGTATGGTTGTAGCAGCAAATATATGATGACTTGGGCTTCAAATTTATCAGGCTTATTGGATTCCATCTTGCCTTCGTTGGAAATAATTGTTCGTCATCTTAATATTAGGTCATGGTGTATACAGGATATTTCATTAATAATTGTCCAAAGAGTAACTGGAGAATGCTTGACCCCCAAAATTTGACGATTTAACCTACAACACTTAGATAAAATATTCGTCCACAAGTTTTTTTTTTTTTTAAATACGATTAAAGAAACGTATTTAGGTTGATTTTCATTATTTTCTAAGTAAATATTGTCCTCTTGTCTCATAGCGATAGAGTCAGTAGGCTCGGGTCTATTGGTAACGGTGTAGTAGGCTGATGTCATTTGTTTATGTTACACTGTCAGACAGTTAATTTTCATTGAAAAGTGTAAGGTTAGTTACTGTTATAATAGCGTTCTTTGTGAAAATGCCACGTCATAATAATTTTTCAAATGCAGAAATGCAAAATATGGTATGTGCTTATGCACAAGAAAATTATCAAGGGCGTCCTGCTGCTCAAATATATTTGCATTTATATCTCAACAGATGACAAGCTCATTACAGGACTTTTAAAAATATTTAGGACCGATTAGGAGGATGATATTTTAGTATGAAGTGCTGGTGATCTCCAGTTAAATACCAGACGCTTATCAGCAATAACTGGAATAAGCTGTACTTAAGACCTGACCATTTTAATCCAACCTCACTTTTGTAGTAGATATTTTCTCGATTTTTTTTTTATTAACCCGCCAGTACTGACGGACTCAAGCAACTTTGTTCTATTATGCCATTTAATGATGAAAGTACGAGTTATCTCGTGATGTTTCACACCTTTATCAAAAGAGATTAGCTTTTCGCTACCGAAAATGTATGTATTTTGCTTCATATTTTTCAAAATAATTTGGTATTGGGGTCTTACAAATTTCCTGCCGGTGTTCGTGTCTTGAGAGAGTTTTATGAAATTCAATCACATCAATTCAATTTTCAGTTAGTTTTAGGACAAAGTAGTACATTTCACTTAAGATAAGTAATTAGCCTATTCTAACGTAAGTGCTGTTTAAAGGACTATCTCTGCTCCTGTCATCAACAAATAACGATAACAACTTAAAAATTAACTGGAAAACAGGAAACACTCATCTTATTGTACTGAAGTTATGATGAATTGATCACTACAGCCAACTGACAGCCAACTTAAAACACACCACAAACGTTGAAAAGCATTGGACGCAATACGCTGTCTTGAGGAATCTAAGATACTTCACAGTAGTACTTCATGTAGTTAGCCATTGGCACGGTTCACATTGTGTCCGATATAATACCTCTTTTCTGTGGTTTGTTATCATAGGAAAATTACGAAATTTGTGTAAAGTGCTACGTTTGTTACACCACAATTTTTGTGCGAGGTGAAATATGTTAGCAGTTGTCCAAGTACGAAATAATAGTTTATTATGGTTAATTGCAGTGCGTGTTTAAATGCTGTCAGTTGCAACAGGCCTGGAGTTTCTTGTGATAGATGTAAAAGTGAGTACCATGCTATCTGCGTAGCAAAAAATCACGATATTATTGAAATACTGAACGATATACTGGGGCTGTCCTGGAAGTGCTCCGATTGCACTAAAAATTGTATCCTGCTTGATCCTACCGGTATTCACAATTTAGTAGAGACTAAATTAAATGATGCTCTGGGCTCCTTAAAAAATCAAATAAATTCGATAACATCAGAGATCAGTCAAATTTCAGAACCTAAGCCCGCAACCTCGCAAGCGAGTTATGCAGATATTTTGAGAGATAAATCGCAACCAGTCATCTTAATTTATCCTAAAAATAATAATCAGCCTGCAAGTCACACGAAAGCTGATATTTTGCGTAACTTAAATCCATGCGATGAAAATCTTCAGTTAGCAAAAGTTAAGACGGTTAAGGACGGGGGAATCTTAATAGGATGTAAAAGCAAAGCTGATAATGCAAAACTGAGGTCTATTGTGCAGCTGACAATGTCGGATTCTTACAGCGTAAAGGAAATTGGTGCCGTCCTTCCAAAACTTCGCATTGTTGGTATGACTGAAAGTTATTCACCTTCTGGCTGGCAACAAAAATATACTTTCAAATGATTTAGAATGTCAAATCATAAAAATATTTCTTACCAAAAAAAATCCTCATATATTTCAGGCTATTGTAAAGGTAGATAAGTCAGTGTATGATAAAGCTTTAAACGCAGGTAATTTATTTGCGGCTTATGACAGCTGCACTGTTTATGATGCATTTGAATTATATCGGTGTTTCAGATGTAATGAATTTAATCATTCTTCACAAAAATGCAGAAAACCGATTTCCTGCCCTATTTGTGGCGACGGTCATGATCTTAAAGATCCTTTATCTAATAGACGTGTCTGTCCGGGACACTGTTTCAGCAGCCAAACCGAAAGAGATAGAGAAAAAAGTTATTAAAGTTATATGTTTGGAATGGTCATGTCAGGTCAGGAATCGAATTTCAGTCTCTAACACTAATTATTATCTTAATTATCCTAATCCTAACTTTTTAGGTTAGATTCTAGGCAAATTTTATCAAGGCGAATGCAACTGGTAGTTTGCTACCAACAATGACGTCATATACGTACGTGTGGTGAATACGCGTTCTATTTGCAAAACGGTCTTTTTTGTTTTTTTAAATGAGACATTTGTCTCACTGGACTGCTAGTTGTAAGTCTAATACAAAAAAGTGTACAAATTGCGTAAAGTTAAATAAAGGCGTATCTACTAATCATGCGGTATGGGATAAAGTTCAGTGTTTGGCTTACATTGACACATTGAATAAACAGAGGCCTAATATAAATACTGTAAAATAGCACCCGGTAAACACGACTAGAGTCTCCTCCACTTTGGAGTGTGAAAACACTTTATCAATTCTATACCAAAATACCCGTGGTCTTAGAACAAAAACAGTTGAGGTTTTTAATAGTGTGTTGCAGAGTCCGTTTAAAATTTTGGCTTTGACTGAAACGTGGTTGAATTCGTCGATTAGCAGTTCAGAGTAATTTTGTCATGAATTTAACGTTTATAGGGCAGACAGTAATTGTTTATTAAGAAATAATACTAGAGGTGGAGGTGTACTAATTGGAGTACATGAAGAACTTTTTTCGACACAAATTAATTTAGATGACCACGCCTTCCCTCAATTTGTATTTATTGATATTATTATAGTCAGGATTCAACTAAATATGTCTGGTATCTACTTAATGAACTTATATATTCCTCCCAATTGACGAGTTTACAAGTCTTTTTCAGATGTTAGAGTCATTGCATTTTCTTTACGACTCTAAAAGTCTTAATGATTGGTGACTTTAATATTCCTGAGTATGCCCATAATATTCGGACAAATGCGAGGGTAACTGCTTTAATTAATTTTTTTGGGATTATCTCAAAGCAACTTGGAATATAATCAGTTTCATAAACTACTTGATTTAGTTTTCTACAATCATACATGCTTTGTTGAGAAATCATTGGAACCTTTTGTGAAAGAAGATAGTCACCATCCTGCCTTGGAGAGTAGCTGTAAATTAAATGAAAAACTAGATAATAAAAAGAAACTCGGATCTTCTTTTCTAAACTGTTACAATTTTCGGAAAGCTGATTTTCCACTCATGTATAACTTGATGTCTACTATTGACTGGACATTCTTGGAGACTTTTACTAGTGCTGATGATGCCTGCACGTATTTTTACGGGAAAGCCTGCACATATTTTTACGGGAAACTGTATAATGTACTGGATCGATGTCTACCGAGACATTCGATAAGTAACAAGAAAAAATATCCGCCATGGTTTAACGGTAGTATAATTTTTCAAATTCATAAAAAAGCAAAGTGCTGGCGCCTGTACAAAAGAAATAATGATCTTCAAGCATTTGAAGAGTTTAAACATATCAGGGCTGATGTTAAAGCTGCAATAGATAACGCCTATAAACAATATGTTAAAAAGGCGGAATCGAAAATATCCATTAACTCGAATAAATTTTGGGCATACGTTAACAATAAAAAATGTTCAGCCAAAGTTACTAACACAATGACATATAACAATAATTTAGATAATCCCACAAATATATTAAATAGCTTGGCAGATTATTTTAGTAACTTCTATGTGATTTCACAAATGGCTAATGTCAGCTTAGAAAACATTCAACCTCTACACCTTAATATTAATAGTTTTAATGAAAGTGAAGTATTAAGTGTTTTAAAATCTATTAAACCAAAAAAAAACGACGGGGCCAGACAATATACCGGCATTTATATTAAAAGACTGTGCTGATGTATTGGCGCGTCCCCTAACGATACTAATAAATATTTGCCTGAAATCTGCTACAATTCCGCTGCTGTGGAAATGTTCTAAAGTTTGTCCTGTTTTTAAAAATGGCACCCGAACAGACATTAAGAATTACAGACCAATTTCCATTATCTGTAATTTTAGTAAAATTTTTGAAATTTTGGAAAAAAAATTTACTGCCATGTGAATAATTTTATTTCTACTCAACAACATGGTTTTATGAAGGGTCGCTCAACTGTAACAAATCTTTCTGTTGTTACTCAGCATATAGCAGAAAATATTGACAACAAAATGCAGACTGACGTTATTTATACAGACCTTACAAAGGCATTTGATAGACTTGACCGTGGCATGTTAATACAAAAGCTCGGTGATTTTGAACTTTCCAATAGTCTCATTGATTCATTCAGGTCATACCTTAATAATCGAACTCAATATGTTCAGCTAAATGGGTTCAAATCTGTAAAATACCTTGCCACATCGGAAATCCCTCAAGGATCCAACCTGGGACCACTATTATTCAATATATTTATGAATGATATTGGTGATGTAATAGACGTGAACTATTTGTTATATGCTGACGACTTAAAAATATATAGTTCAATTAAAAATGTTGCAGACTGTGAGAGACTTTCATTAAATCTAGATCGTGTAGTTGAATGGTGTAGGAGAAATAATTTAAAGCTAAATTGTGCTAAATGTAAGGTGATGTCTTACTCGCTAAAGACAGATCCAATTATTTTTCAATACTGTATTGGTAACTATTCACTTGAAAGGCCTAAAACATTTATTGATCTAGGAGTTACATTTGACCCTAACCTCTCTTTTAATATTCATCTCGATAACATTATAAATTCAGCCAATCGTATGTATGGATTTATAGTTCGAATCAGCCAGGATTTTAAAAATATTATGACCTTAAAGTGTCTTTATTATGCTTTTGTAAGATAAAATTTGGAATATGCCTCGGTCATCTGGAGTCCACACTATCAAGTTCATATTGATCGAATAGAAGCCATGCAGAGACGTTTCTTAAAATACTTAAGCTATAGAATTGATGGAGTGTATCCTCCCATCGACATATCTCATGATGAGTTACTATCTAGGCATAGTTTCTCAAGTCTCGATGTAAGATGAAAATATTACTCGGTTGTTACGCTCCATAAAATTATTAATAGTAAAATTGACTGCCCTGAATTGCTTATAAAAATTAACGTTAATGTGCCTCGAATAGCTTCCAGATACGCTGACTTATTCTACCTAACTACACCTCGTCCCAATATTTTAAAAAGTTCACCGATATATGCCATGTCTAATAATTATAATAACATTAGCCATTATATAGACATTTATAACTGTAGCTTACAGAAAATCAAAGCTTACTGTTTAGAGTAGTTGCTGTTATACCTTCTCATTATTGTTTGTGTAGTTTAGTTATTTAGCACAGAATATTGTAATAGCTATTAACATATCTAGGAATGTTATGAGTATCATAACTGCCGCAGAAGTTTTGAAATCCGAGCTCGTAGAGCGAGGATTTTAAAACTTTTAAGGCAGTTATGATTCATAACATCCGTGATTTGTTCAATAGTTTATCGGTTGCTATATGGTTATAGTTGCCATGTAGGGTAATATTCTTTAACCCTACAGATAAGTTATGATCTAGTTACCAGCCTACTTTTGTATATGTAAACAAAGGCTTAATATCCTGAAACCGATAAATCCTATTATCATGTTCTGTAATTGGGTTTTACCTGTAGAACAGTGTAAATTAAAATAAATAAATAAATAATTTTTCGGAATCTATTGCAAGATATTGTTGCACTAGTAGTAGACAACAAGCTATCAAGTTCTACAGTACCTGCCCCACATTCACCAAAATGATAATGAAGGCATCTAACTTCTGCAGAGAAATGAATTACTCATTAATTCCTAATTGCCTTTGAGCTTACTCCTGAGTGCAATCTTTTATTAGTTTTAGTACAGGTCTATTTATAAATAAATCCCAAAAATTACGTAGTGGACCCTGGTACTTCTCCAAGCACATTTTGATGGACACCTCATCCTGATAACAGTGATACACTTTTCCACTCATGTTTTTCTGCCCATTGTCATATTTAGTTTTATCCACATTGCTTTCTTTTGGTGTACAGGATCTGATATGGACGCATACAAAGCTAAATAATGCTTATTTTCTTCTTTACATGAAGAAGATGCTGCATGCGACGCACTCGTAAATGGCCACACTTCTGTCGGCACAGAATGAGATGCATTGTGCTTTATTTTACTATTATTATCTTCTGAAAAGTACTGGTTCATCACTTTCACAATTACGATGATCGTCTGTACTTAATTGAACGAGATTGAACCATGTTCGGAATGATTTTCTTGCTTACCTGTTATTAGACCTTGACCTAACCACATTTTTTTACATTATATTGCAAAAACCAACATTTGAAAGTAAATCTGCTTGCTGCACAAAGTCATTTATATGGCCTTAGTATACAGATTGTCTAAAATTGTACTAAACATAGCCATTCCATAAGTTGGAAAAGGTTCAAATATCGGGTGTCTTAAAATGAATTACATCTAGTATGCTTTGAATTTCCCATAATGCAGTCTAAAATTTTACTTGAAATTTGCAAGACTGTAAGTCTATGTCAAATTCAAGATTAGTAGGTTAGGTTTTGCGTCAATCTGTGTCAAAACTGACGCAAAATCTAACCTGCTAACCTGGAATTTGACATAGACTTACAGTCATGCCAATTTCAAGTATAATTTTAGACTGCATTATGGGAAATTCAAAGCATACTAGATGTAATTCATTTTAAGACACCTTGTACCATTTTCAGTAGAGTAACCGAAATAGAAAATGGAATAACTACTTTGGGAGCTAGGCAACAAGTACAACACTACATGTACCATCTTGTTTACTCTTGGTAAAATATATAGGGTGCCCATTTTAAAACTCCGAATCTGTTTTGATGTTAATTACAAAAATCTGGTGTGATACACTCACACAACTTCCTTTTACAGTGATCTTATAATTAGCCAAAATAGTAATTTACGTAACAAGTATAGAAAGTGGAGCTTTTCAGTACGAGTGAGATGTTTCCGGAAGAGGCCCTTAGGCCGAGTCCGGAATTTCGAGACGAGTATGGAAAAGCTACTTTCATACGAGTTTCGTACAATATTTTTTCGTACACTAGCATACAAAACGGAATACTAAATTTATCCTCGTATATAGCAAATAAGTAGAGTAATATTAATGTAATGTAATATTATATGTGTTGTAACTAAGGAAACGTACGGCAAAATACTACTTTGCCGTACGAATACCGCAAAGTGCAACTTTCTGATTAATAAATTGTACGGCAAAGTAGCTCTTTCAATGCTAGTGTACGAAAAATTTCATTTTTAATTTCTAGCCATTTGTCAAAAATTTTCAAAAATTACAAATACTACAAAAACGGTACAAAATAGAGCGTTAGTTGAAGAGACAAATTTTCTCTAGAATTTTAAGGTGAATTCAAAAATGTAATAATATACCGGGTGTTTTATTTAAAAGAGGAGTTAATAAAAAAAATAGAAACAAAAACAAAAGAAACCCACTTTAGAAGTATTCAACTGGAAAATCACCTATTTCACATCAATACACATTAAAAATGTAGTAAAAATGTAAAGTATAAAAAAAAATCGTTAGAGCCGTTTTTGAAAAATCGAAAAAAACTGAAAAATCACAAGAGTAAGCACCTACTTCCGGTTATGCGATTTTCTTCAAAAGCTTGCTGTCTCATCTACATAGTACACAAAACTTATATATGAAGTTTCAACGCCATACCTCTTTTTGTTTTTGAGATATTCTGTTCACAGACAGACACACAGACCAATGAAAAAAAATAGGTTTTTTGGGATCAGGGGACTCTAAAACGTGAATCTGTTGAAAACTCAATTTCGAATTTTTGGGGTGAATCCAATACTTCCTTTATAGTAAAAGGAAGTAAAAATGGTTACATGTGTTACATATTTACAGAATTTCAGGCTCGGAGTTTTAAAAATGGGCATGCTGTATATCCATTGTTCCTTACAATCTTAGGCAACTGGTATAAACAAGTCCAAGCATTCACTAAACACGTTGCAACCTGTACGTTCCCTGTTCACTTTGACCGATATAGTGGTTGTAGGTATATGTACTGTGAAAGTTTGTAGATTAAATTGATGTTAGTAATGTTAGTCAAGTAATTAAAACAAATAAAGAAAATCAAACAGCCGAAATAGCTGGAGGGTACGAATGGGCTGGGTGGCTTTTGGTAAACTCTCGTATCTTCTAAAATACTAAAAGATTCCTCTACAACTGAGGATTAGGGTTTTTAACTCATGTATACTACCAAACATTACATATGGAGCTCAAACATGGACGTTCATAGCATCAAACCTATACAAGATAAGGAAGAGCAATGGAACGGCAGATATTGGGAATTTCGCTTAGAGACAGGAAAAGAAATGACTGGATAAGAGAAAAAACAAAAGCCATAGATGCCATTGATCAAGCAGCAAGACAAAAATGGAAATGGGCCAGACATAACGAACGTATACAAGACCAACAATGGAATAACCAAATAGGGAAATGGCAACCATACATAGGGAAAAGATCAAGAGGTAGGCCACAGAAAAGATGGAAAGACGTTTCATGTGGCAAAAGTCGGCCCAAAAGGGGGAACCTGGAACCAGATGGGGAAGGCCTATATCCAAAAATGGAAAGGATAGAAAATATGCAAATGAAAAGAGAAAGAAAGAAAAGTAATTAGTGGACTGCATTAATCTGCTGAATCTATCGGCAAAAATCGAGTAACTTGATGTTCGGAGTAAAACACTTCAATAATTTAATGCCGTTTAATTTTGTCGAAACCGGGTAGTACAGTTGGGAAAACGCTAGGCATTAAGCAAGCCCTTGGTTCGAATCCCGCGGGGACCGGAATTTTTCCGCAGCCTTGGCGATTGGAATCGGGCTCGGTGAGACCATTCATAGTTGGCACCAAATTAACTGTGCTCTACTCAGAACCACACACCTAAGAGATAGAATGACACGGTCAACATATCATCACGACATACACAAAATGGTTGCTGTGCAAGCACAAACAGTACGCTCCAACTTTGTAACCCGATTCCGGGGCATGTTGAGCACTGTACCGCCAGACGCAAGCGTATCAAGTCAATGAGGTTACCTATAATACATACATACATACATTCATTAATTATGTCAATAGCAAATACAGCAAATGCAACACATTTTATATGCTTAGGACTAAAGCCCAGTACAGTAGTGCACCCCTTCTCATCAACAAGCTGTAACGTACTGCCAGAAGCTTTGGCCTGAAGGTTACAAGAACGGAGGTACGCAAGCATGTACATTTCAGTCATATGCAGGCAGACCTCGCCGTTCGTGGGGGTTACGTTCCAGAAGAATGCCACGAAGCGCAAAACCGCGATGCGCAAGTAAACACATAAATGATAAAAACGGGATTAGGTTTCATTAACTAGATTTATTTATACTATGCAACCTCAAAAAACCAAAACTTTTCTGTGTTTTTGACATAGTATTCATTAGTAAACAAATTTTCATGAGCTTTTGTCTATTTTAACAGCGAATTAAAGTTAACGTCAGATTAGTGGCCTTTATAAGACCGGCCGTTAGTGTATGAAAGTTGAAACAGTTGCCAATTCTATCCGCGAATGGCAAAGAAAAGGGACCACAAAGGTGCCCCGTGTAAAATCAAATCAGCGAACCGCAAAGCCGCGAATGCCGAGGTCTGCCTGTACATAGTTATGTATGCTAGAAGTAAATAAAGAGGCATTTTATTCATAAGGGGAAAACTAGTTCTGGAGGCAAAGCCAAGTGAGATAATTTCCCCGAATGGATAAAATCTTTTTATTCACATACCTATTAAATGTAAATAAATTTAAATTGAATAAATAATTTCAAATAAATATGTTACCAGTTTTTGTACTGGTTGCCACGGTAGCACGTATTTATTTTGTTAGTTGCTATGGATGTGGACTACTATTTTCAAAACCTCAGCGGAAAAGTTGTTATTACTTACCATGATATTTGGCAATCTTTGTCGCAATTCTTGTTTACAAGCATTGATAGAATAATTCCAGTTTCCGTTTTCATTCCGTAAACATTTTACTGTAAAATTAATTCAAAATTTTTAGTTTTAATTGAATTTGACTTAAGTCAAATAAATAATAAATTATGACGTCTGAGATTGTACAGACATGCGCTTTACAATCCATAGCCGTCCAGGACGTAAAGACATTCTGTACACCCGTTACAATTGGCAATTAGCTGGTCTCATGTACTCGTTATTGTAGCTAATGAATCTGTTTCTTTTCTAGTTGCTCATGTGGTTTTGTCATCAAAACGGAGGCAGTTTAGAAGAAATTTGAATGTTTCTTGGCTCATTTAGCGTTTTACGTTGTTCCACATAAACTGGCTTGAAATAGTTTTTGGGTGCTTAGATGATTATTTTTTATAGCAATCTGATACGAACTTTGAATTCTATAGAAGTCGTCAATGAAGTTGTGCTTTTTCTTGGGTATAATTTTTTGATTTTAAACATATTTAATTGTTGGTATGACTAATAATCTCATCAATGATTGCGTTAGGTATGAATAACGAACAATCATCAAGGGAATTAGAAGCACTTGATTAAACCCAAAACAGATCTAAGATTATTCTCCCTTGAAGAACGTTCCTGAATTATTGCACTATATTTAGAGCTCAGCCACTGTTTTAGTAATGAATTAGTTCTTATTGATATAACTGCTTGCAGAACAACGACAGCAAATGCGTACTTTGAAAGATACTTTTCATGTCTTAGACTTTTAGGTACTAATATATGAACAAAATGTGAAAGTCATGATCACGTCACACTTTAAAGTCACCGATATCAAAAGATCACAGTAACGATTCATAGTGCGATTGAAAAATCACGATATCACCTATCACTAAGCAGTTCTAATGTTAAATCTTTGTTATAAGTTTTTAGTTAACATTAAAAAAATTTTGTGTAATTGTGTGAAAAATCTTCGTTTTGTTCTTTAATAAAATCTTTGTATTGATGTAATGCATTTTATTGCCTATGATTGTCTCTCTATCTTCATTATAACTTTTTGATAGTTTAAGCTTAACAAGAATCAGTTTCTTGTATTAAACCTGTATCGATAGAAAAATTCAATAGAAAAGGTAATTTACTGGAAGCTGTGAAAAATGAAATCAGGTTAAAATGTGTTTTTACTGTGCTAAAGCATATCAATCAAAGAGTGTTATTGTTGATAAAAATATTAGCATCTCCAATTCCAAAATTCTGAAAATATAAAGTTCACGCTTTCTCCTAGGTGTGCTAAACAGCTGAGATAAGTCTGTAGAGCTCTACCCATCAAAAGGCTTAACAGAACAAGAAGCAATGTCAGTTAAAATAATAAGAAAACAATTTTGACAGCAAAAACTCATTACTGGGGCAGCTGACCTAAGAAACAGTAAAGGCCATCCTACACAATGTCTCCTCATTCCCGAATGATCCAGTACCTGAATGCATTTCCATTTTTGGCGTTGCCTTTCAAATTGGCAAATAGTGCACAAAATATTCAATTTCTCTTTCCCTTGACAAGTCTTATGTTAGCCGTGTAATTGCTCAGCACTGTTTACATTGTCAATTACAGTTTTATTGGATTACAAGCAATTGAATATCTTTTCATATGGTACAGTAATGACTAGCACTATATTATTATATGTTGTTTTTTTTTATAGGGTTCTTACTTCCAAGTGGGTGACATTGTATCAATGTTGGATGTGGATGGTGACACATACTATGCTCAAATACGAGGGTTTCTTACCGATCAATATTGCGAAAAAAGTGCATGTGTAACTTGGTTGCTCCCAACTAAGCATAGTCCACCTCCTGAAGTAGCTTTCGATCCCGCCACATACGTTATTGGTTAGTAATTTATGCAAGGTATTTATTTATATTACATACCTATTTAAAGAATTTAAGTAGAAAATTGTATTTTTTGTTTCATCAAGAAGTGCATGGTTATTTCACAGATAAATCCTGTAGGTTGGAGCCTCAAATCGATATTTAACTACTAATTTTGTTCAAGCTTTAACAATATAAAATTGTGTATGAAAATAAAAACAGTACTCTTTTTAAGAAAACTATTTTATAAAATTCTAGTTTTTTGATGAAGTTGAAGTCCATTATGGAGGGACCTCCATTTTTTGTTCGTTGTAACCAACATTCGATCGTTTACTATAAACAATTTTCCAAAACACAACACAAAATAAGTGACATATTCTAATGGTATAGTGCTTACAGCAATTCTGGTTGCATAACTAAGACACGAAAATGAAGGAAAGATTCAAATAGACCCAGAATTGATACTTTGTTTATTGCAACATTAAGTAATTGTTATACACTAATAAATGCACAAGATATGATTAGCAGTAACTATAATTTGATTGACAGAGGTTAGCATTAGATGAAGCAGCATTGGCAGGGTTACGTTTACCTTCGTTTTCAATATTTGTGCTCGTTATGGCAGATGCACTTAATTTGGTTGACTGACAGATTTGATATTGTAAAGTCAAGGCAAGATTGTGAATTTGCTAAGATGCAGAGATGTTTGAGACCTTATGAAATTTATGTGCAGCGATAGTAGTTAAATTGTGAGGCCAACAATCGGCAACGCAGCTGAAAGGTACGAAAGCGGTGTAAGGAAGCATAGAGTGCAAAGAGCATTGATAAGGCAATCTACGATAGGAGAAAAGCAATAGTGCAGTGCTAATTAAAATTTGTGAACCAGTGCTATTAAAACTTAAGTAAAAAAAGCAGAGAAATGAGATTAAAAAGTGCTACGAATTAACATTTATCCAAAAAACAGCTTAGTTTCTAAGGAAAACATTGTACAAAACTTACTTCAGAACAATTGTAATAGTTGCTAGGATACGAGATGTTCTATTGTTATTGTTGACAACCCAAGCCAAGTAAAAAGAGCTGTGTAGAAGATTGGCTCGTAAAAGTTGTATTTATTTTGAATATAAAAGTTATTTGTTGGATCCAAAAGTTGATTTTTTGATCACCAGTTCGCAGAGTGTCTTTGTGTATAATTTCATAGCGTTATAAAGTCCCAGTGAAGAGAGAGAGAAGTGATCCTGAAAGTTGCCCAAGTTGGTCCAACATCGGGGCCAGTTTTCTACCAGTTCGGGGTAACAGCCGGCTGAAATTTGTGTGCAGCGTGTCAGACCTTTCTTGGTGCCTTACTCCAGAGAGCAGGAGCAGAAAGCATTCCAAAGATAAGCAAGAGCGTTGGCATCCTTTGAAAGTGCAACCCAGATACAAAGCTCTATTTTTCAAGGTAAATTTGAACAGGAAAGGGGTTCCGATGGTCCATCAGTGTCGTGCAGCAACTAGAGCAGATATCGTACCAGTTCCAGAAACAGGTTCCAGCCCCCAGGGTCCTTCCAGAGGATATTTACAGCAGTGGCGTTCTTTGAAATTGTGTTCGACAGGTTTGGATCGAAAAAGCAGGAAGCAGAACAATTCCTAGTTAGCGCGTCTCTTTGCTGACGTCAAGAAAGGAAACCTAACAGGTTAGCGAATTACTTGAATCATAAATTGCATTGCTAATATTTACCTGACGTGAAATTGTAACTTGTTGGTAAAATCTGCATTCATTTACGTTGGATTTGTGTGCGTTCAATCATCTTTGTTTTTGCGTCAATTTAGAGATTAAACTGTCAGACCAGAAAAGTTGGACGTTTGCCATACTTGTGTATAAGTCATACTCAACAGTAAATGTTATACTGGATGTTACAACCCAACCCTTGCAGATTTTGAGTTTTCTCATGCTAAGCCGGAACATTTATTTCACATTTGGTTGGCAATAAATAAAATAGGAAAGGCAATAAACCATTTATTTTGCAATAATTAATACAAAGCATAAGTTTTAATAAGCCCTAAAATACAACATTGAATTGTTATTAAAACCACTTGTTGTAAAATGGTATAAGGGGTTACAGATTATGTATGTATATATTGCAGTCGTATTAGGCCCTACGACTCTGCCCCGATTGCAGTACAATATTAAATTTAAACCAAAGCACGGAGTAGGGGTGTTTTATTTAGCTGTGAGACTATAAACTTAAATAGAATTCAGTAATTGCATTGAGAAAGAGATGCTTGAATTAAAAGAAAGGTTTTGAATAAGGAACGCAAGGGACAAGGCTCGTTATTCACAGCTTGAAATCGACATTTCAAAATTAATTAAATAGGTTTGTGCAGAATTAAAGCCTAACCAATAGAATTGATTTGTCACAGAAAGGTTTGCTAAGTGTATGGTATTGTAGCGTAGAATTCAAATAACAGGAAACATTTATGAACAATCTTAAATAAGGTAAACCAGAATTATATTATCATATGTTGCAAAAAGCAAATTATAAGAAAGGAATTGGCAATTGTAAGATTAAGCTGTAATACCAAGATTAGCAGGGAAAAGCAGACATTTAAGAATTTGGTAAGAAAAGCACACAGGAGAATATGAAACAAAAGTGTAAAAAGGAAGTGAACTCTTAAAACTAATCAATGCAATCACGCGTGTGAAATAAATTAAGTGATTATAAAACGTGCAAGTGGCGCAAATAAGACATTAATAATTAAAATGAACAGACATGATTTTTAGTTTTAGGCAATTTGTAAAAATGTTTATTTGTAAATAATTTTATGTTTAAAAGTACTATAATTGACTTTGGTTAATATCCGTTTTGTTTAGTTATAGTTATCAAATGTTTATAACGGATTTTAGGGAGAACAAATGAATAAATTAATTAGATTGATGCTGTAAAATAGTGCTCCTTTTTAAAATTGTATTTTATATAGTAAACCAGCTTATTTAAACAAAAAAAGTATACAGTTTTACTCAGTGCATTACCCAGTTCGTGTGGTGTTATTTGCAACGAATTCCGACACTATAAATTAGAAATACCACGAAGGGACCTGCCCGAGACCTTCGCCAACGAGCCAGCTGAAGTTTTTGAAGTCTGCGTGCAACCAAAGGGTCCCCTGGAGCGACGAGGTCAGCATTCTAGGGTGTAGAGCAGCTTTGTACGATCGTCTACGAGAGGTTTTATCACAAGGGGGCCCATAGCAGCGCCACAACATCAACGGCGTCGTTCCAGCCAGCTGAAGTTTATGACAGATACCAGGTACCCATTTACCCTAAAATTAACGCTGTTAGACCCGGGGAAAGCCACGTGTATCATAAAGGAGACATTACTGAGCAAAATCCGAATATTTCACGGCCACAGAGAAGGTGCTCTTCGCATATCAAGTGGATTGCAAGTTTGTGGTTATGCGAGTAAAAGGACGCTTTCCAAAACAATTGCTTATGCTTGCCCGCGTTATTTTCTAAAAACGAATTCAAATAGCTACCTTGACGAATGTTCATAAACTCCATTTATTAAAAATTAAATCACAACGCAGTCTGCGAATAAAACCGAACTGTGATAATTTTGACAGCATTACATTTCAGCAATTGCGCAGTTGAACTAAATTTGTTGCCAGTAGCGCACTAGATAAATTTATTAGGGAAATCCGCCTGGGACCAAAGAGTTTTCTTGCTTTACGAGCTAGCTTTCAATTATATTTAATTTGCAGATGAATAAAATATAAATAGGCATACTACCATATTTTGATTAAATGAGAAAGAGAATTACATTTTAATCAATCTCAATTTTATTCTAATAACATTGTAAACAGTGGCTTATATTTTTGGCAAGCCCAACGTGGAGCTACAGTAGCCATTGCAATATATATAATCTGTAATCCCTTATACCGTTTACACAGTGTGTATGTACTTAATTTGTTTAATGTTGCCACATTATTTATTTATTTATACACAAGGTCTCATTACAATATATGTACAGGGTCCGGCAGAATGACCGACCCTATTTCAATTGTTAATGACTTTTTCAAATTTTAAAATATTTAAAAAAAAATTCAAAAATGTTAAGTAAAAACTTGCCAATTTTAGTTACAATATAATTTATTTATTAAAAATATTAGGTTTTCAAAATAACATCACTCAAACTCAAACTTCATTTTCACACTAATACAGATTAACCTAATCCTTAATTTGATTAAATTCATCAAGTTGGGCCTATCAAACGGAACTCTTCGCCATATTTTAAAGGATTTAAAATTTCATCTTTAACAAAGTTCAAGTCATGCACCAATTACTACCAATAGATTTAGAAGTGCGGGTGACGTTTTGTGAACAATTCCTTCAACTACTGAATAGTAACCAAATTAATTTGGAGCAAGTGCTACTATTTTTAACAAATAAATTATATTATAACTACAGGGCTCAAAGTGGTATTTGCATTGAAACTTATGTAAATAGTGACCAAAAATTTCAGAATTATGTACCAAATATGTACCACTTATTATCAATGTCACCAAACTTCAGTATAAAATAAAAATCAACGTATTATAAAAAAAAATATTGTAGACCATATTCTATACAAAAGGCGATAGATAAAGTAACAAAATAAACTTTAATTTTCCAATATCTGTATATTAACAAAACAAATACTTTTTATAATTGTATATTATATACCGAGGTTGAAAGTGTTTCATTACTGTCGAGAGATTAAATAGTTAACCAAGACAGGAATGAAACATTTCACCGTGGTATGTATACTATTTTACTCACAATCGGTTTTTGTTATTCTTCATATAATTATGTAAGTTTCAAATAATATGTATTTTTATCGCAGTTTCAAAGGAATCTGCAACGCTGTTGCTAGGTAAAATGACAAGTTCATTGATAGTGACGTAAAGTACAGTAAACAATGACTCGCTTTCCTACTGTTTTGAAGGTTAGAAACGTACCTATTATTAACCGACTGTAAGTAATAGTATATTACATACCGAGGTGGAAAGTGTTTCATTACCACTGTTGAGAGACTAAGTAGTTAACCGAGACGCGAAGCGTCGAGGTCAACTTTATCTCGAGACACGAATGAAACACTTTCCACCTCGGTATGTATACTATTTTATTCACAACCACTTTATTCTAAACAATAATTGGAAGAATTATTATTATATTATGATTCCATAGGTTGTGACGCGCATGAGTGGATGAACGAGATTTACAGTGTCCCTACCTACTAGACAGCGATCGGCAATTGATTACTTTTCAACCGCTGGCGCTGCCACGACAACCACTTTTCCGACCGATTGGAAAGTTTGAAAGTTGATAATAGCTTATTTTCCAACTTTTTAAAAGTTAGTAATCACCTTATTACATATATTGTAGAATATCAAAAATGGTCGAAACGCGGGAAATATGAACTTTATGTACCTTTTTTTAAATTTATGTAATTTTATATACCAAGCTAAAAAATATGTACTTTTACATAAAATATGTACCGGCTTCGAGCCCTGTAACTAAAATTGGCAAGTTTTTACTTTACATTTTTGAAAAAAAAATTAAAATATTTTAAATTTTGAAACAGTTATTAACAATTTAAATATGGTCGGTCATTCTGCCGGACCCTGTATAAGAAGGCTTATTTATGAAAAATTGAAACGATAAGGAAGCTGACCTGCGGTTAATTAATTAAAATTAAGCAATGGTACCTAATAAGAAAACTCGCAGATCAACCCCCCTATATGTAGTTTGTACAACACGGAAGCTCTGAAAAATCTTCACTTACCGCGATGGCCGAGCTAACTCAATTGCGGCGATATGGTCGTGGATTCTAAACATTAGCTAAATACAATAATCAATAAAATTAACATAAGAATAATAGAAAACATACATAAATAACGAACTACCTAAGTATCACGACACAAATCCAAGTTGTTGGTTATGGTACCCAGAACTGAGGCAGCATTGCCGCCGCGTTGAACATTAGCTGTGTTCCCTGCAATATCTTAAAAAAAGGAAATGGGCGCCAGAAATCAAATTATTTCGAAGAAAAATAAACTACAAGTGACTAGCGTTTATTTAATAATAACTGAAGATTTAGTGAACGCTGAAAACAATGGTTAGTTTATGTTGTTTAACGAACGTCAAAAGCTTAAAACTGTGCCCGAAGTGCTAAATTATGGAGCATCTTACAGAAAAAGAAAATATAGAAATCTTGATGATGATAGTATACGGTGATAGAAGATGCAGTCATGCAGAAGTACGCGATTTGTTTAATGCATGGCTTATAAATGATTCTTGTACTAGATGAACTTCATAAACTTAAAACACGGTTTCAACAATCTGATGTTACATTAAACACCATAAAACAATTCATTGTTCTCCATACTAACTGGATCTTCAGTTTTACCAGTTAATACCTACCTTTAATCTACAATAGCAAAGTTATCTTTAGAGATAACTATGGCAAGCGGCATGTCGCTGAATTCTACTTGAAAATACCTTTCAAACGGTATGCGATTTGACCTCCCTATTTAAAAAAATCAAGTTGGCTGTGCAGCTCCCAACCTTGCTAATTAAAAAAATAACAAAACTGTGGAAATAACAGAAGGCTTTGTAAACAGTATGCATATTAAATTTTATCGATTTAGCTTGAATAGTTTTGAAATAACAAGGCCGGTTCCATACATTTGGTACGCACTGTATGTAAACAAACAACATGCACATTTACTTTAGAGTTCCTAAATATTATAAGAGTTGAGCCAACTCGGAAACAGATGCTGATTGACTGTGATCCACTGCGCATGCACAATAAGTATCACTAAAAACTACGGTAAATTTAAACGATACTATGGAAACGGTACCGTGACACTGACAGTTTTAATGCTATAAAATTAGATAACTGAGTAATAAGATTTTTCTTACTCGAAGAACTATTTGAAATCGGTATGTAAGCGTATTTTATGTTCCAAGAAAAATTATTACTATCAAATGACGGGTTCCTGTATTTTTGGATGCAAATATCGATAGGAACAAGGAATCATATTGAAAACTTTTCCAAAAGATACCAAAACAAGATTGGTGTGGTTAAAGAACATAAATAGACCAAATGGGACACCTTTAACAGGAAAAAGGGTTATTGTTCTCCATGCGGGATCTGAAAAAGGTTGGGTTCCTGGAGCACTACTTTTGTCAGCAAAAAGTATAAAAGCTGCTGCAGTTGGCTACCACAAATATATGTAGGTATGTGTATGGAATTTACTTAGAAATTTGTTACATAAATAATTATTTTTCTATAGTTTTTGAAATGACGGGCTGTTGCATTTTTGGCTTCAAAAGTAGATTCGAACGAGGCCTTACGTCTATTGACACAAGTTCCCAAAAACGAGAAGTAAAGAGCAGAATAGCTCAAAGATATAAGCATAATAAACTGAACAAGTAGAATCAGAGTATATGAAATCCACTTTAGGAGAATCGGTGGAAAAAAGTGCGTGTGGCTGGCAAACGAAAACTAAAATCCAGTGCTGTACCTACTTTGTTTACGTTGTCTCAACGCTTTATTACTTATACATATAGGATCCGTAGTAGATACCTAACAGTGTTTTCATAAACGCATTAAATTTACTATTTTTTGAGATTGTCAAAGTGACAAGTAATTAAAATCATAGGTGGCACATACTAAGAAAAACCAATTTGGCCTTGTATGCTATTAGTCCAAGAGCCAGCAACGGATTTCTTACAGTATTTTTAACAAGTCTGTAACTGTTATGGAAGGTCCCTTTGAATATACTCAGAAAGAAACCCGAAGTCTGGCAAGCCTGCGGTGGTGGTTTTAGCCCCCTTGCGTCTTTTAAGGGCGGAAAAAAATAATGTGTCAAAACTGACACAAAACCTATGAATAATATGTTGGTAACACTGTAAGTCTATGTCAAATTCGAAGTTAGCAGGTTAGATTTTGCGTCAGTCTGTGTCAAAACTGACGGAAAACCTAACCTGGTAACATCGAATTTGACAGACTTACAGTGCCACCAACTTATTATTCACACGTTTGAATTTCCACAGCCCGCTGAGGATCAGTTTTTTTGGATCTCTCAATATTTTACAGTAAATGGTTACGTTTATTATGCAACTTTATGTGAATCTGGGGTAACCTTAACACCCGCGAAAGCGACTGTCAATCTTTTCACTTACATAAGATATGATTACCTTTAACATAGCAAAGAGCCAGACTTGTTATTATACTTTTTATTTATTTTTTTTCCATCCTTCAAGGACGCAAGGGGGCCAAAACCACCACCACAGGCTTGCCAGACTTCGGGTTTCCTTCTCAGTATATTCAAAGGGACCTTCCATAACAGTTACACGCTTGTTAAAAATACTGTAAGCAAACCCGTTGCTGGCTCTTGGACTATATCATTTATTTTCAGAACAAAAATAGCCGTTGACATTTGCGTTGTCTCAACTCTTATCTAAGGTACCGTAAAAACGGGGATACTTTGATCATGTAAAAAGTGTTTTTGTGGAATAAATCAAATTTTGCAGTGTTGATGTATATGTTTTTTAAATTTGAGTTATGCCATTTCATACTTCATACTCTTTAGAATTAAGTTTGAAACTAAGAACCATGACAGTTAATTTTTTTTTTCTGAAAAAAATTCATAACAATACTTGATCAAAATTATACCCGGTTGGGGCAACTTTGATCATGAATGAAAACTTGCCATGAAACAAAGTTGTGCCAATTACAAGCTGAAAATGTTTACTTAAAAACGCTTAAAAAAACATGTAAACCCCTGGTTAACTTGATTTACAGTAAAAATAACTTTATAAAAGATAATTTTACAAGCATTGAAACTAAGCAAAACAAAAACAAAGCAGATTTTAATATCTTGGAACTTAATACAGTTTAAGTACCTACTAGAACACTAATCAAATTTATCTAGCTTAAGATTAGAGAAAGTGTAGCGGCCTCTGTAAATTGTAGGATTAACAATTTCAAGTTCTTTTATAATACCTTCATCTTTCACATCGGGAAATACAAAAAAATTGTTTTTTCCCAATTCTTTTATGGAAAAAATTATGCACAAGTAATATTTAAATGAATTTGTTCTAGCCAATCCCAATTTTTCTTTCCTGGATCGTCGGTACAATTAGTTTCATCATATAAGCCGTTCACGATCTTTTTGGGTCAGGTGAGGCTGTGACCATCTAGTAATTTTGTTGGCAGAACCTCTGTTGCAACTAAACTCCCTCATGGAAATTGACACTTTTTGTGTTAGGTTAGGTTGTTTTCAGTTTAAGGTTATATTTTCTGAATAGGTACATTGTTGCCGGATATTCTCTAGTCTCCACATCAACTCGCGTTCTTTTAAATTTGGTCTGTCCTTTTTAAATTGGAAGTGGCATCGTTTAATGGAAATTTTTTGTTGTAACAAAATTATTTTGGGCATTTTGGCTTTTCCTTTGAGGGAAATTAAAATTAATTTTACACATTTGATAAATCATTTATTTTCTTACGAATATTAAAATAATAAATCTGGCAATGTGGTGGCAAGAAAATGTCGAACCGACACTGACAGAAAAAAAAGTTGCATCCGCTACATCATCGAATCAGTTAGTCCAACGTGAAAAGAAAAAATCATAGCCAACTCTGTCCCAAAAAGGTCGTGAACGGCTTATAATTAAAAATATTACTTGCCGGAATATTTTCCTGTGTTGTTTTTACATTATACGTGATCAAAGTTGCCCCAGATGAGATATAGGTTATTGCACCAAGGATACACATGATAAAAAATTCGTTTATAAATATCTTGTACGTTAAATAGCTATCTTAGCCTGCAATTAGTATAAAACATCTAAAACTACAACAATTTTCTTGCAACTATATATATTTTTTTACCATGTAATGCACTGATTTTGTAACTGCCCACTTTCAGATTAGATTTTCAAATTATTTGAACTAATTATGTCAGGTTAGCCTACACTAAAATGAACTACTACTAACCAGTGTTGCCAATTTGTCAATATTATATGCATATTCACGATAATTATATAAGAACTATGAAAAACAATAGTCTAGGTGCATCTAATCAAAGTTGCACGTAATTAACAAAGTAACCTCGTTTTACGGTACTATATTTATACGAGCAAGCATGTCCGCCATTTTGAGTTACTGAAAGTGGCGGCAAATTCAAATTCTAGTTACTTTCCAATTAGCATGCGGTAAGTCGGAAAAACAACGATCATGTCATTTAATTTTATCCGTCTTAAATAAGACTGCGTTTTAAACCAATAAAACGAAAGCAGAAAAATCCCAACAAAAACATTGTTAACTAACACGCACGTGGTTCAAACTAAAGAACTTTAATAGTACCTTAGTTCAAACAACAGTGACAGAACTCAACAAAACTGACAGATGCAGTTGGCAGCACAGAACAATACCTACACACTGTATATAGATTTCAATAATCACACTTGGATGAAGACTATAATTATAATTAGCATCGTATTAGAATGCACCAAGATTTAAATCAGCGTGCAGTGTTCGTCTGGATCGAGCAGTACGTACTCGAACGGTGTCCAGTCTTGCTTGGTTGACAGAAGACAGAACGAACGCACGGTTACCAGTCAGCGCAGCCAATGGCTTGGCGCTAAAGTCCCTGTGACACAAAATCTAATGGGATAAGCTGGCCTGGTCTATAAAGCACTCTACTCTTATCTATATAGGAACTCTAATTTACCACTGTCATTGCTGTTTGGCGTTTATAACAGATTATTAAATATTCTTCCCGTTAAAATGTATTCAACTGAAGAAAAAGTAGAAATGATAAAATAGTTTTATGTTGGAAATAGTGGTCGTCAAATAAGTGCCTTGTTTAGGGTAAAATATCCGAATCGGCAAATTCCAAGTAGTTCAACGATTCATAGATTAATACGTAACTTTGAAACTACAGGCACAGTATTAAATAATTGTAAATGTAACAATTACGCTGAAAACATGCAGCAACATGAGGAAAATGACAATACCTTGAATGTTTTGGCAGCAGTAGCTGCAAATCCCAGTGTAAGTTTAAGGAAAATAGCGCAAGATATTGGCTTGCATCACAGCCGAGTCCTGCGAATTTTGAAAAAACACAAGTTTTGCTCTTACAAATATCAGTGTCATCAAGATACTTGAACGTGATGTGGAGAAGAGAAGTGCATTTTTCTTCTAAATTATGGAAAAATGTAACGAAGACAGGGAGTTTTTGAATAACGTTTTGTTTACGGATGAATGCACATTCACACTGCTGTTTAGTAGTTAATGGTGCTTTGTTTGAACATTTGTTCATTCATTCATTCATAATCTATAGCCTCTTTTACCTTTCGGTGTCGAGGACCATTCATACCTCGCGGGAAGTGCAACGGAGGTAATGCGCCGCACGCGACTTACACTACGCTCCCCCGCATGCAAACATACCACACACACAACAACTTACATCTAACTTAACTAATGAGTTCAGATCTACTGCCGCTCCGAGAAAATTCTCGGCTACAGCCAGATTTGAACCCATGTCCACCTGGTTGCTAAGCAGACAACAAGCCCACTCAACCACCGAGGTGGCTTGAACATTTTTGTGTTATGATTATACGTACCATCGAAGTCATAGACAACTGGGACAGGAAAATTATGCAGATACCCTATTTTTCGAAAAGTGTAGTTTAGATGTAACATTTTGACTGAACTGAACGTTGTTAACCTTTAATAATGTTCAGTCAAAATGCCACGTCTAAACTACACTTTTCGAAAACAAGGGTATCTGTGTATTTTTCCTTTCCCAGTTGTCTATGACTTTGATGGTACATAATTATGTTTTCTTATGGTATTTAATTAAATCCTGCTTCCTATAGATACCAATTTCTTTGATTTTTCCCAATTCCGGAAAATTATAAACGATGGTATGTACAGTTCCCGGTCAAAATGCCGAATCAAAAATCCCGATAGGACAATTGCCCGACATGCAAAAATTCCGACAAACCAATTTCGCGACAGCCAATATCCCGACAAACTATTACCCCGACAAAAAAAGCTTTTCATTACGGTGCATGGAATTTATTGCAAAAGCACAATCGTGTGCGCCAGAGCTTGCAGATAATCTAACGTTCTCTCTTCGTTTTTATATTCATTGTAATCAGAAACAATTTTCCGAATTTGTGATTGTGTCGCCCGCCATTTTTTCTTATAGTTCGATCAGCGTAAGTCAAAATGTTGTGGGTGCCGCTATCGTCTCCTAATGTGTGGAGCAATGTTGTTGCGCTCTCAGCGATGGTTCAGGTTAGCGGTTTAGGTTAGTTGTTAGGTCTTGATGATTTTTTTAGAGAAAAAATACGAGAAAGAAAGTATGTTCAACGTTACATTTTTATGTTCACTGTTACATTGTTGCGCATGCACAATAGACTGGACCGTCCACCAAATTTTTACCATGTATTGTAATGTAATGTAATTTTTGCTTCTACGTAGAGAAAACTAATGTAATGTAATGTGTGTCGGGTAATATGTATGTCGGGGAAACTGTTGTCGGGGAAAATGTTTGCCGGGAAAGCGGATGTCGGGATATTGGCTGTCGGGAAATTGGTGTGTCAGGATTTTTGCTTGTCGGGATTTTGGTCTGTCGGGCAAATGTCCTGTCGGGATTTTGGATTCGGGATTGGTAATCGGTATGTATAGATAGATACCTCCTCATTTTCTCTAGAAAAAACGAATACATTTTAACGAGAACAGAATTTAATAATCAGTTATAAACGTCAAACAGCAAAGACAAAAGTAAGTGTACATGTTGTTTGTTTACATAATTCCAAGGAATCAATGATTTTTTTAAAAATTACTTTTTTATTTCATTGATTTCTACGGTTTTGGAAAATGGAAAATTGTAAACAATAGTATGTACAGATGCAGTATTATTTCTCTACAAAAATAGGGTTGCCAACACTATCATTTTGACCCGAATACTTCGGGCTTCGGGTTTTCAATAAAATTCTTCAGGTTAACTAAAGGTTGACGAACACATGAATTGCGAAAAATTTTACTTCTATGTAAAAGTTCCAGAGCAGAAGTCATTGCCAGAAAGTGCTCAAAGAAACAAAAAATATAATTGTATAAAATAATATTTAAAAAAATTCAGAAAAATGTAGTTTCCTAATAGTTTACGTAACTTCTAAGATGGATTTTTAAGATTGTATTTTATGGACTGTATAAAGTAGTTTTATTCTTTAATTCCGTATTTATATAGGCCGAGAATTATTATGTGTAACTGGAAAGCTGGATCCCTCACCGATAACGTTGATTTTCATGCTTAAATATAAAACCCAAGTTGACTTTCTTATGTTTTATTATTAGCTTTAGTATTGTATTTTATTTAACCAGATGTTCACAAATCCGGTCTTGTGCTGGACGTGTAATGTGAAATTCGGTTTTCGTGTTTGCAGCCAGAAACACATGCTTTACGCTAGTTGCGGGGATTCCCAACTTATGCAAATTTAACAAAGACGACTCCAAAGACTGCTGTCTCAAGCAACCTCTTCTGAGAGCTGCATGAATTTTTTCGACTCGAAAGTATAGTATGCGAATTGACCCAGGACGATATAAGTTAAATTAAAGCGGCCTGAAAGAGCCTGGCAGCCAACGTTTGCTGCAAACATTGTTAAAGTGCAGCAAGCCAGCGTTTGTAAATTTCTAAAATGCATTTTCCGAGTGTACATGTAAGTACACCCATTGTGCTATATTTAAAGGGTCGTCCATTTTGAGAAGCGCTAACTCAACTGTCCTTACAAGGGTTGTACGCGCTTTGAGGTTCCCAGCTCGAGGCGTGCCGTTTCCAAGTAAAATGTTTTTATGGCAGCGTGTTAAGGTTGCGTTTAACTGCGACTTTTTTCAAAAGCGAAGAAATGTGTTTAATCAGTGAATAATATCTGTGTAGTTTGCACGTGAATTTAAACAGGGCCTGACTTAAATAAGTATCAGCTTCATGCAATTTTGACATTGTGTTTTTGGTAAAGCCATTTTAACATATGCGCTTTTCTCATACATAATTATTAGTTGTTTTTGATGATGTTTTACGTTGTTCATGTATGTTTGCAGCATACCTGCGAATAGCCTTAAGCTATAGCGCATGTCGGTGGGTTGAAAATTTAATTCTATCTTCTTCTATTTCTTTTGTGAGTTTAAATGTGTGTTCTTTGTGTTTTTATGCGTTTTTATTTGTGTTTTGAATTCAATAGGTACAGTAAACAAATCGGTTGTTCTTGTGCATTATTTAAAGTTAGGTTTAAGTCCGACCAACACTACAAGAGAGAACCAGATTCCTGTTCTGGCAGATAGTGATTTTTCATAAGCCACTAACTTAGATATTAAGCGAGTTTCTCGTTCATTGCACTAGCTAAGGGATAAAAAAGGCAAATCATTATTTAAATATTAAGGCAAATTTATTGTATTCACGGAGGGGTAAAAAATATCGCATTTCATATACTATTTAAAAAATATTATATAATTTTTGGAATCATACCTTTATAATGTAAAAAAAACTACCACATCTTCATCTTTTTTATCAATTTTATCCCGCGGCTTTCCTCCCACAAAATTATTTTCTTCGGGTCAACGTCGACTCAATCAGGCCTATTCCCGAACTTCAAATCGAATAGAAGTGACTCAAATCGAATAGATGTAGGGCGATCGAATAGAAATGGTTTGCAATTCGTATTCCGTAACTCCGCTGGGCTTCGATCGTAGAAATAACCCAAGCCGCGTCGGTAGAAATCGAACACGAAATATACGAGCTCGTCGAAGTTACTGAAAACGCATCGAAATTGCTGTAGCACCTGCGCAGTGCTGCTTTCAGTATGACTTTCGCGGTTTTTATGAGTTGGGACAGTTGTTTTTGTTTTGCGTTTGAACGTTTATTTACTTATGTTTATGAAATAAATAATGACAGCAAACGAGGTAAATGCAGGAATTTTTCTTGGAAGAGAAATTAAACGGGGAATTCAATTGTAAGTGTATATCACATGTAGTTAACCTATAAAATGTTTTTATTTTGTGAACCTGTACGAACTTTGTTTTAATTAATTTGATTTTACAGGCAGCTGTTTCAGTTGGAACGACGCTCCATACTAGATAGGAGCAATCCCTTTGAAATTCCAGAAGGATTATTTATTAAATTATATCGGTTACCAACACATTTAGTTATCAATCTGATTAAACAGATTAGAGTGTTTTTGGTAGAACCACAAAGAACTACTGCAGTTCCAGATTATATTAAGGTCATTATTAGTAGCAAAACATTCTGACAGAAAATCGTTAAAGTTTATTCAGGCTAGTTTACATGCACGCGGGATGTTCGGCGTGATTATTTCCTGAATAAATAGATAAAATTCAGTTGGTGAAGCACCTTTAATAATCAGGTTAAAATTATTCGCAAGCGATTAAATTTTGACACATTTTTAACCGCGGTTAAATTTTGACGTTTGAACTTTTATCATTATTAAACTGACAGAAACCATAGTGATTACGCATTACTATGGATATAAAGGAATAATCACTGTATTTTCTACCACCAACTGGAACTATTCATCCTCGTAACACGTTAGATTAGACCGTTGCTTGATCAGCTGTTTTTCAAACTGTACCTTTTAGTTCTGTGGCACCTGTCGGACTCTGCGTTAAAGCTTATTGCTTGCTAATGCAGCGTTGCCAGATCTATGTAAACAGTCACCGATAGAAAACGTCTGAGCGCCAGTAACCGACTTCTATTACGGTTAGGGAATACCACTAATCGTAAACTGTAGGCGCACTAGAAGTCTGTAATTTCTATTTGTAAACATTCCGATCCGATTTGACCACTTCTATTCGATCCAAGGAAAGTTAGGGAATAGGCCTGAATGTTGGTAACCCTGTACAAAAAACGTATTTACACTTTAATTTGAAAAAAAATAGGGGAGCCAATAATCAAACATTAAAAATTTACAGTTGAAATCCCTATGTTGCGTCGTGCAAGTCACCACTCTGTATAGGTAATAATCTCTACAGTGCCTTGATAGAGACAGTGGCGACAATAGGCACAATTTGCCACAAAATGGCGGCCAATGGCATACTAACTTTAATAAATTGAACGTTTTTGAAAGGTCATGGTTACACAACGTATAAATAATATGTTGGTGGCACTGTAAGTCTATGTCAAATCTAATCTGCTGACCTCGAATTTGACACAAACTGACGCAAAACCTAACCTGCTAACCTCGTTTTTGTATAAACAAACATAAGCATCAACAAATTTTGCCTCTTAATGGCGGCCGATTCGAGGGACCAATAAAAAAGAATACACTCTATTGTCGCCACTGTCTCATATAAAGTCACTGTAATAATCTCTAGAGATCCTGTATATAGTTTACTAAGAGTTGGGCAAACAGCCTGATTTGATATACATTTTTGATCCAAATTAGATATTTGACATATGTCAAACAAAGAGGTTATGGGAACCAACCTTGCTAACTTGCCTTTGATGGGAGAGCTTTCAGAGTATTGATCATTCTTAGGATCTCTAGGACTATTAGGAATATACGGCCAATTTAGTTAAGATTTAGATTTGCATGTGTGAAACTATCAGTCGTAACCTGTTACAAAATATGCACTTTTATCATACGTGCCTTGCAAAAAGTGATCTAAACCAATCAAAATATATCCCGTTGTTTGCCCAACTTTTAGTAACCTATATAATAATCTCTAAAGTACGTTTTTTTTCTATAATAACTGTCAAAGTGTTACAATGTTGGTAGATACTTGAGTAAAACGCTAGGAAATTTATATACCTCGTGTTGGTAGAACTTTTTCAAAATTATGGTTATGTGTCAATATTTAATGTGAAAGTTTCTTAATTTAAACTCTTGACAAATTTCTTTTTTTAACATGGAATCATCATCAATAAAATCGGTTAAAAAAAAACAATAAATATTTTAAATGCAAAAATGAAGCAGGCGATATTAAATTATGACATATCTGTCAAAATGACAATCATTTTTTTAGTGGAAGAAAAGAACTAAAAATCTATGTACCAACATTATTAAAACTAGGGACCCTGCAGGAATGCAACTTATCCCCTAGGAAGTTGACCACCTTGAAAATTATTATAGAAAAAAAATGTACTTTACCTATAAAGGACACCTATAGGCCATTCACTAAACACAAAAACATTTTAATGTTTTTGAAGTTGGCAATGTATACAATCTTTGTACTGGGGATTCTGTATTTTGTTTTGCAAAGGTTTCCCCACCTGCATAAAGGCAAGTTTGAATTTAAAAATGAAAATCAGTGACAATTAATATTTCTCATTATTTCAGTGACAAAGATGAATTTCAGAAGTACACTCGTGAAATGTTGGAAATCAAAGGCCACTTTGTGTTTTTATGTTTAGTGAACAGACTATACACTATATTCATTCTTTGTTATTCGTCGACGATCAAGTGATCCTAGCAGGAGATGAACACGACGTAGGATATATGATCAGAAAGCTCTCGAACACCTACTAAGCGCACTATAGGAAGATGAAATACTTTGTGGCAGAGGGACAGGTATGAGATTTACAGATGCAAGTACACGTAATACAGAAATACAAAGAATCGTCAGAGGGAAACACCAGAAAATTGCAGAGAGGCTCAAGCCAAACAGGAAATAAAAAGCTGAATCTGATATTATGGTTATACATCAAATTAAATATTTATGTAGTTTTCTTCCTCTCGTAAGCATAAAATGTTAAGCCCTTCAGGATCTTTTATTCTGTTATATACAACTCTCCCTCACAGTTGCTACAAATATACTGTTTATGGTATATTTCAATATCTGCGAGGGATGAGCGGCATTTATTGTCCCTAGCATAGAATACCTACAATGTTTTTCAAGATAATCACTGTGAACTTAAAGACACTTATTCTACCTATGTTCCAGCATAGCAACACCATTCTTGATCACAAGAGAATTCCTACACTGCTACCATGAGAGCGTTATCGCTGTAACATTTTGTTCCTTAAACAGTTTTTTAGGTTTGGAAACAAATAAAATTTGCTAGAAGCTAGATCACGGGAGTAGGGTGGATGCTCCATAACTTTAAACGCAACGTCGTTAATTGCGTTCATAGAAATAGGGCTCTTCTGAACCAGCGTGATAACTTTCTTCTTCTCTTATCTTTAATACAACCATTAAATGTTGCTTAATATTGACTATATTCCAAATAACCTATGAGTAAAATTCCTTCGGCAACCCAAAAACCATTATCTTGCTCACTGAAGCCTGTACATAAAATTTGTACGGAGGAGGCGCCGCTCCTTACTTGGTTGCTTGGATGTGGGATCGAAGTAAGAACTCCAAATTTCATCATCCGTAAAGCTTTAAAGAAAATGTATAGATTAAACAATGCTAAATTGGCTAATGAAGAACTGCTTTTGTTTGGGGCGTCAACATTCCGGGTACCCACCTTGCTGACACCTTTATGATAGTCATTTATTATGGTTGCAATAGTACCACTTGAAAGACCTTTATAGCTCCGCGCCGATGTAAAAATATGCAATAATCTAAGGAATTCTATGGAATAAACTGTTAATGTAAAAATAAACAAAGCAGAATAGGGTAAATTGCAGCCTGTAGCAAGTTCAAGCTGCCTGCCTTGACTTGTTCCCTCACTCAGTACACATGTGATGTAAGGTATACTGTGTAAAAATACATTGATTTTAGTTATACAGGGTGATCATTTGAAAACGATCCACCCCTAATATCTCGATGCACAAGGCTTTCTAAAGAAATCGTTGAGACACGTCAACAATATTAATGAGGGGGACATATTTTTACATAAAAGTTACATAACACGTTTTATCCCCCCACCCTCCAGAGCCTCCTCCTCAAAAATTTTAAATGGCAAGAGGGTTATGTGATACCTCATTTGAAAGGCCTTTGTATTACCTACATTTTGACGTTTTGCTTTTTAAAATCGGTTGATTCGTTTTTGAGATATTAAGGGAAAAGTGTTTAAGTTTATTAAAACAAAAAGCAGCTTTTAAAACGCATAGCAGGCTGTTGTCATAATGCATTACTGGATGTTTTTATTGTCAGTACTTGTCAAAGTGTTTGGCAATAATAATTGTTGATGTTTGTTTAAATTAAAATCGATAGATTTGTTTTTTAGAAATTTAAAGAAATATAAAAATTAGACAAAATAGCAGGCTGTGCAGAAACAATTAAATGATGTTTTGACTTTTGTGCAAATTTAATATTACAGTGATTACAGTGTTTGTGTGTGTTTTACTTTGCGGTTGGAGATTTTTGTGAAATTTAAAAAATGGTTTACACGTTAGCTGAAAGAATTGAAATTATTTTTATTTACGGTGCCGAAAATCAGTGTGCCCGGAGAACCGCTGCTACTTTCAAAGAAAATAATCCGGACAAGCATGTTTCACACAAGTATGTTTTGGAATTGGTTGGAAAATTTAGAGAAAGTGGATCTGTTGCGTATAAAAAAAGAGATCAGCCTAGAGTTCTACATGAAGCAGCGCAAATCGAAGTTTTAGAACATTTTGCAATAAATCCAAATAATTCACTTCGCCGGGTTTCTGCCATAACTGGAATTTCATATGGTGCAGTTCAGAAAGTTATGAAACTTAACAAATTTCATCCGTATAAGATGCAGATTTATCATGAATTAGCCGAAGAAGACTTTGATAGACGAATTGAATTTTGCGAAACAATGACAGCTATGATAAACATCAATCCAAATGTGTTAAAAAACATTTGCTTTAGTGATGAATGTACCTTTTATCTTAGTGGATTTGTAAACAAACATAACTGTCGCTATTGGAGCAATGAAAATCCGCACATCTTTAGAGAGGGCCATTCTCAATGGCCGCAAAAAATAAACGTGGAGAGATGCTATAATTGCTCCTGTATTTATAGCAGAGAACTTAAGTGGCAATATTTATTTGAATATGCTGGAAAATATGTATAATCGACTCTTTAATAATAGAGGCTCTAGATAATCAACGTGATGAAGAAGGGAACTTACTTCTAGCAGAAGAGAAGCTTCGTTTTCAACAAGATAGTGCTCCTCCGCATTATGTTTTACCAGTCAGGCAGTGGTTAAACGACAATTATACGAATAAATGGATCGGTCCACGATCCCCTGACTTAACGCTCCTAGATTTTTTTCTTTGGGGACATTTAAAGTCAACCGTTTACAAAACTGAGCCAGAAAATATTCAAGATCTACGGCAAAGAATAAATCACGAATGTAGGTTTATTCCACGAGAGGTATTTCAGAATGTTAGATTAAGATTTGAACAGAGACTCTATCAGTGTTTAGCCGAAAATGGAGGACAGTTTGAACAGTTACGTTAAAATTTAATTGTTTCTGCATGGCCTATGCTATTTTGTCTGTTATATTAAATTTCTCTAAAACAAATCTATCGATTTTAATTTTCTTTGCGTAAAAATATAGCATTTTAAAAGACCTTTAATTTGAGGTGTTACAAAGGGTATAGTGCCATTTAAGATTTTCAAGGTTGGAGGGGGGGGCGGGGGGGGGGGGTATTAGCGCGACGCAGATTATGCTTTCGTGTGTCCCCCATCCTGTATAGAAAAGCACTTATACATTTTTTTCGATATTTGGTGTGGTTCACGAGATATACAGGGTGGATCGTTTTGAAATGATCACCCTGTATACGATCTGACTTCGCATAGGGTTGTGAAACGATCCTTGTATGGAAGTTGGGGCCCTACCGTACTTAATTATCTCTGTACTGTATTTATATTTATTCACTAATCATTTACAATTATACATTATTCTACAAAGTAATTTAGAATCTATTTAAAAATATATGAGGAGTTCCTTTATAATTATATAGGTAATTCTCTAACTATAAAATAGTGGATTAAAAATTTTATAAATTTGCCCTTTTATAGATAAATTAAAATTAATATTCTTATATCATAAATAATTCACGACAAAATGTTCCTTAAACCACCTTATATGTTTAGTTGTTGCAGCTTGTATGTACTATAGTTAGTTTTTAATTTCAGGGCCTGAAGAAGATATTCCAAGGAAATTGCAATATATGGATTTTATAATGCATGCACCATCTGATTATTATAAAGCTAAAAATACGCCATACCCTCCTGTGCATGCCCCAGCCGAACCAGGATATATCTGGACACATTTGAATCCAGTGCAAAGAGTGCATAGCGGTGGTTCTACAGAAGTTTAATTGTAAAGGTCTCATTTCTCTCTGTGATTTAGTAAATTAAATTGTACGGTATCAATTGTATTTCTGGTAAATGCTTTAATATTTAGTGTCATATATGGACTACCATTTTACAAATTGTATTGAGGAATAGTAATTTTTGTATTAAGTGCGCGAAATGAGTGTTTTTTTTATGGCGCGTGAGAATGTCAATTTTCGCCGAGACCGTTAGGTCGAGGCAGAAAAGTCATTCAAACGCGCCATAAAAACACGAATTTTGCCACGAAATACAAACAACGTTTTTTCTACAGCCGTCAAAACAAGAATAAAATTCTCTGCAACAAAATCATACGTATATAGCAGTAATATTATTATGTACGTAACGTTTTATATGTTTTGTAACTAAGGAAATGGTGTTCCAAAACCGTTTTTTCACTGCTAGCCGTGAAGAAATATTATTTTCCCGCTGCTGATCATGTAAGTTAGTGATACAGCCTTAGTAACAAAACGTGTAAGTCGGTTGTTATATTTGTTTGCTGCTTTTTCTTGACAACGGAACTTAAGGGTATTGAACACGACTTAATTCCACATGTAAAGCCTCCACACGTAAATACTGCACGCCGTCAATTGGAGTATTCTTTTCCTTCTATAAGTCTACGTTAGGTAGAAAGAGATGAATGAGTGTAAAACACTGCATTTCGTAAAAAGTGAATTACGTTAGAACCAGTAAACGTAGAATTAAAATTTTTGTTGTATTGTAAAGCTTATGAAAAGTACTTTTTCGGAAACTCATTTAAAAAAATATGGCTCAACCATTTTTTCAAAATTTGGATTAATGTAAAAAAAATTAATAAAAACAGTATACATTTAAAGAATATAAGGTTTGTTTTTAGTTTCCGAAATTCTTCAAGTAGCTGTACGCACAATAGTGTAAAGAAAATTAGATAATTTCTTTCGGTTTTTCTGTAATTCAATTTTTCATTTTTCTTGCACATCATCTATCTCTTACGAGCAAACGCGAATCTTCATAGCGCTTGCTCGCTTCAACAACGCTGCAAGAATCCAGGATCGCACAATTGCCCGTTACACATAGTAAGAATAACGTCGCTGCTTCATCCAGAGAAAATTGTTGGCTAATTGTACGCCTACTGCTGCGTACAGAGCAGCATTCAGCATTATTTGCCAATTAGTTTGAGAAAGCGGCAGATCTAAGAAAGAGTACAGTAGTTGCATAGTCTTCTTACTTCGACAATTAGGAGCCTTAAATAAGCTTAATCCTCTTATGCAGGTGCACACAACCTTGTCAATCACTACACTGTATATATTAACTGGGAACTGGCATTTGAGGCTCAGTACCTTCCCAGAACGTAATAATTACTCCAAACAGGTCCTTAGTTTGTGAATTATGATCGTTTCCTGTCATTCTGTATAAACTAAAATGTAAACATTACCACTGTTAATATACGTTTATGCATTTTATTCCCCTTTTTGTGAGAAATATACAAGTATGTCATATTCTGCATTAAATATGCGAAGAACGCAAATTGCATAAAGGCATAGGTCTATAAAACTATATCCATTATTTAGTTCAATAATTTAGTAAAATGCAATTCCATTCATTACTGCAACGATCAGTATTACTCTATTACTGGGTATGTATCTTGTCGATTTTAAAATTTCTTTAGTCCGGGCGTTTATACTATGCGTGCAGACCACTTGTTCTCTCAGTAGGCAAAAGCGATGTCATAGCAGTAAGCGCACTGAGTAACTGTAATATTGGTATCCTGCTTTAATCCACTACAGAGAGTGGGATATAAAGTTGTGCTACGTATAATCGGCCAACGTTGCCGCAAACAAAAACTAAATAGCGTGTTCAATCCCCTTAATATTATTATTAAGTTCCTAGGATAATAAAATTAGCAAGGCGAGATGCAGACTTAGACGTTTTGTTTATAAATTGCAAGTGTTTATGTGACATGTGACACTCACAGATAACACGACTCACAAAAATTAAACCTGGTGACAGGCGACAAACCAAACGATTTTTTCGAAAATCTACGAAAATTTCGATAAGCAGCGGGAAAAATATATTTTCACGTGTTAAAAAAAGTCAAACTTCGCGTATCTATAGCGATGCATAAATGTCACATTTTTTTGACGGCTGTAGAAAAAATTATTTACATTTTTAATTTTACTGTAGTTTATAATAAAATTAAATGGAATTCAAATTTTATTTTGCTAGTGTCAATTCATTTTTTTGTAGCAAACGTATATTTACAGGAAGAAAACTAAAATGTGTGTCCTTTACTGATATTTTTTAGGGTAGTAAGTATGAGGTGGTTTTATATATATATATAGGCCTTTCAACCCAAAAGGGTTATAGACTACATTTACACGGTCCGCTAACACCGGTGTTGCGACATCGGTTGTTGTTAACACCGGTGTAAATTGTAGTGTATATGGGGTTTAACGCCGGTTTTACTAGAACCGGTTTACTAACGCTACACCACTTCGCCAAGAGGCGTGACGTTAATAAGTGGGTGTAAAATGTACGTGTAAATGGATACTTTCGGCTTACACCCGTTTTAAAACAGGACTACCAACATAATTGTAAAGACGGTTGGTCGTTCTGAGTCGCAGTTGTCAACCACACTAACGTTACTCCGTTGAATTGTATCAGCTGTGTTATTAATCTAGTAGGTTATAGCAGCTATGTTTATAATTTTATAATAACAGACAGCATCTGACAGAGTTACAGATGGAAAATCTCGAAGCAGTTGGTCACACTGCGACGAGGTTTTAGATAACACCACGCTAACACCGAGGTACACTTTAACGCCTGTACAACACCCCTTGTGTAAACGCACGTTTTACACGAGTTTTAATAACAACGGTTTAAATAACACCAGCGTTAAATTACTGTGTAAATGTAGTCATAGACTCATCCTTAGGGATGTTATAAATCCTTTTTTCTACTCATGACATTGAAATCAGTCATTCTGACATTAATTCCGGTGGTTGAAATGCAATTTCAACCACTAGAGATTGAAATGCTCGGACTACCGGGATTTCAAACTGTTTGACATTCAATTGGTGACAAGATAAATGTCACTTTATGTTTATTTTTTTTCTAACGGGCATTAACTTGTTAAAATAAGTGAAAATTCGTAGAAAAAATAGTATATGTAACTCGTGGCTGAAAAAATTTCAACGTCTCGAGTTACTTTTTTCAACTCGCTTCGCTCGTTGAAAAAAACCACTCTCAACGTTGAAATTTTATTTCAACCACTTGTCCCATAATATACTATTAACGAGGTGGATTAGTCCTCACATATTCCAATGTCTACAATCTTTGGTGTGTCTTGGCTGCCTCCGCTACTTTTCTCCATTATTTTCTATTATTGCATGTCTCTCTCCAATTTTCTATTTCCATAAGTCTTAGATCTCCGAGTGCTCCTTCCCACCAGCTACTTTTTGGTCTTCCTCTATATCGTTTCTGATCAGGCTTCCACTCCGTTATTTTCCTAATAGTCCTTGTATGGTGGCATCTCACATGGCCAAACCATGTCAGTCTCGGTGCTTTGATGTGTCTTAATATATCTTCTCCTTTTATTTCCTCTAGTGGATTTACAGTGTTTAATTAAATTGGTTAATATTATTAGTTACTATTCATATTAAATACTATGCAAGGTGTTACAGAACAAGTGTTAAATATATTGGGTGTACTCGAATACAGTATAATAAAAAAAAGTAAGCGTTAATCAACAGATGATCCAAACTCTAGCTGGACCTACAACTTACTTAGCTACAATTAAATAATAATAATAATAATAATAATAATTACATTATTCCAATCAATTTTCCATATATAAGCAAAACGTCATGTAGTATTGGGGTAGAATAACAAATTCGACAATGCATGCTGTGGGTGCAACGTATACGTCAGGTATAAAGATAAAATAATTGTTGTTTCTACAATAACCGGACAGATACGAATAATATTAAAAATATTTTATGGTATTTCCAACAACGACATTTCTAAAGATTCATTGTGCATACGACCCTTTACCTCCTCTTCAGAAGCAGTTCCTTCTTCTTCATCAAAATCAGTATTAAAGATTGTTTGTTCTAAATCTTCTTTTTTGACAGTTTTGGCTGTTTAACACCTGAAAAGACCTGGTGTACTCTCTTGAGAGTTGAATGCAGAACACAGTAAAATTTGGCACGAACATAGACACACATCATTGGCTAAGACTTAGCGAGTAGTGTAGGTATTGTGCCATACCCGATAATGTGTCATGCGCCATAATGTGTCCTACCTGATATAAAGTCCCCGTGATGTCAATAGAAAACCACTATTTTTCATCCTTAATGTTGTATACAGGGTGTCTCTAAAAGGTCTGTACAAAACGCTAGCTGAAATTTACCTTAATCCAAAAGTTGATAGTTTTCGAAATGCAGGGCATCAAAGTTATATTATGTTTTTCTACTTTTTTTTAAATATTTATCGTGATAATAGCAGAAGATAATATAGGTAGATCTGAATACTTTACCACTCTTGATTTGGGTACAGGATTCCATCAGATTAAAATAAACAAAGCCGACAGAAAAGACAACTGAAGAAGGTCATTTCCAATTTAAACGCTTACTGTTCGTAATAAAAAATTCTTCGTCCAGGTTTCAACGTCTCATAAATCAGGCATTGATTATTCTAATGCCCACACAATGTATTGTTTACCTTGATGACGTAATTATTTATTCAGTATTCTTACAAGAACACATGATTAAATTACGAAGTGTTTTTGAAAAATTTCACGATTGCTAACTTAAAAATACAGCTAGACAAATCTGAATTCTTAAAAAAATCTATTGCTTATTGGGGACACACTTACTAAAGACAGTTTAAAACCAAACCCTGATAAAAGCAATGCCATTATGAAATTTCGCTTACCAAAAACCAGGACTGATATAAAATCGTTTTTAGGACGTTTAGACTACTATCGAAAAAGTATAAACGATTATGCTAAAATAACTAAATTTCTGACTTCATGTTTAAAAAATCTGTAAAAGGCTTTACGCAGGACTTCCCTCGTCGACATTGTGACACTAAATAATTTTAAAAATGAAATTAAGTTAGTAGTAAAACTATCTTCAGGGATTTGAACCGCGGCGCTTGCGACTGCGAACAAAGCACATTCACCAATTTCTAACAACACTACGGAGACCTGTTGATATCGTTCCGTTTCAGCAGGCTTAACCTTCACGCAGGGCATGTTTTAAGTTTCGCGTGCGAGGTGCGTTTCGACTACCTAAATCAGACAATGGAAAATTAATTATATTTTTTATATCAATAAACCAATGCAGATAATTCTTTCACTAACAATCCTTTTATTCTTTCTGACATATTTCATACGCTGGATGTATACACTTATCTGTAATCGAAGCGTTGATTTCAAAAACAGTATATGTCCGAAATCGAGATATTAGCGGCATCTTGTAGACTGCTTTGCAAGCTATATATATGTTGGTGTTATTTGTTCATTCAAAATCCTCACATATACAGATCTACAGCGCTTTGAATTCTAGCTAGTTGGGCAAAAACAGCATAAGTCCACATCGGTTCAGTTAAAAACAGCACATGTCCAGGACACGTAATGTTTTTATTGAAAACAAATTCTAACCTAAAATTTCGCTTGACGCTGTCATTTAGTGCAAGCGGTGTTTTTAACATTAAAAACTAATTAAAACTACATAATGGACGCAATTAACAATGATGATGCTCATAATCAAACCGACTGGCAAGAAGCCACATTAGAAATTTTAATTTATGATTACATCGGTCAAGCATTGTCGATATTAAATGAAATTACTTTAGAATAAATGGCAATAAGGCAGAGCTCAAATTGTAAATTAGATTCACAGTTTTATCAATTAACGTAGATCAGGAGGTTGGTGCAAAGTAAAACCAATAAATAATTCAACAAATCTTATCACCAAAGGGATTTATTGCGTGCAGGTTAATTAAATTTGCATATCAGTTTAATTAAATAAGTACAGTTCTATGAACTTTTTAAATAAAGGTAAAAAGGACAGAATATTCAATACAGTGCAAAAAGAGCACATTACTAGATCGAATAAGGCTAGAAGAAAAGGGAGCAGTGATATTTGAAGATTGGTGAAATTCAGACAGGTTTTAATAAAACTGCAAGAAAATCACACTACAGGAAATGGACAAGATTTGAGTTTATAAAAATAAGTCAGTGTAATGACACAAGTGAACAGACAATTAAAATAAAACTTCGTGAGTGGCGCTAGAACTTAGATAAATTACAAACATGAATAAACAATAATCTAGAAAGTAAGATTATGTACAGTTTTATACATTAAGTTGTAAATTTAGATTATAAGTAATTGCATTGTATTCAGTTAACATCCGTTTTTGTGTAGCCAGATAGGCAATTGTTGTTAACGAACAAAAAAAGGAAACAATGGAAATAAATTAATTCCAGACAAGCCAATTTGTGTCTCCAGTTTATTTAACTTTTAAACCATTTACCATAAAAATAAATTAAAAAGAATTATACCGGCGTGATCAGCAGTTTACAGTGCACATGTGAGAGTGTGGGTGTAAAAATCCAACACATAAAAAAATATTTTCTCCGGTGACCGCTTCCGACAAGATCGGCAGCCCAGATCCAGTTTCCGATCATCAGTTGCGGGCTCAGCCTAGTTCCAGAGCCTGAGAGAGGGTGTCAGCAGTTCCGCCCGGTGTGTACGAGACCAGCACAGCAGTTGCAGCATCCTGGGGGTTCAGCATCCAGCCGCAAGCATCAGGAGAAGCTGTCCGAGGAAGTTGTCGCAGCCTAAGAAAGGTCAGGTTAGTGGTGCCAAGCAAATAAGCGTGCTAGAGCTACGAAATTTACCATGAGGAAGGAGCCTTATGAGAGGAAGCCGATCCCAGTATTACAATACGTCAAAATAGAGCAGGAGTTCCAGAAATTGTGAAAATATAAGTTGAGGTTATGTTAGGGACGCGTTGAAAACATCTGAATTGCGAAGGAAGCCGCCAACGATCTAAAACAAAACACGATTAGGAACGCTTAATAAAGCGCGAGATTTGAATTACGAGGGTATTTCAGTTTGTCCTTAGAAAATCCAAGATATCGTGCTCATAGCATCAAATATCTTTTGTTTTTAGTAAATGCCATTATTCACTTGACAACTGTCAAAGTTTCAGCCACATCCATCACGTAGTTTCGTTTTTTATTGTCGATTGAAGCAAGAAACTTTTGTTGATTTGAAAAAATGGAAAAAAGTGAGTTTCGAGCGGTAATTAAACACTTATATTTAAAAGGCTTAACACCGAAAGAGATGAAAGCTGAGTTGGATGAAGTTCATGGCACATCTGCTCCTGTGGTTGCAACTATATACAATTGGGTAAATGAGTTTAAACGTGGCCGTACATCCACAAGAGATGCACCTCGTTCAGGACGCCCAGTTGACGTGACAACGCCCGAAATGATTGACAAAATCCACGACATGATTTTGAGTAATCGAAGAATCAAAGTGCGCGAAATAGTTGAAGCTATGGGCATATCGGAAGGTACAGTGTTTTCAATTTTGCACGAAAAATTGGGTGTGAAAAAAATTTCGGCATGATGGGTGCCGCGTTTGCTGTCGGTGGAGAATAAACGTACTCCTGTAGTCGACTCGGAGACTATTTTGGCGCTTTTTCGTCGCAATCCTGAGGAGTTTCTGCGTCGATACATAACTGTGGACGAAACGTGGATACACCACTACACTCCCGAGACAAAGGAACAGTCAAAACAGTGGGTTTTTGAAGGGGAACGGGCTCCAAAGAAGGCGAAAACGGTGAAATCGGCTGGTAAAGTGATGGCCACAGTTTTTTTGGGATGCACGAGGAATCATCTACATAGATTACTTGGAAAAAGGAAAAACGATAACTGGAGAGTATTATGCGACGTTACTGCACCGGTTGAGCGAAGAAATTAAGAAAAAACGTGCCCATTTGCAAAAGATCTATTAAAATTAATCACAGATAATAAATATACTGTTAAAACCACCAGCTATGAGACAATTAAAGTCCAAGTTTTTGAGGCCGAACATTTTAAAACACTAATTAAAGAGCTTGATAATAAAAATACACAATACCACACATTTAGGCCAAAAAGCGAGAAAACCTTTCGATTCGTCTTAAGAGGACTACACCACGGTACAGATACCGAAGCCATAAAAACAAGTTTTGCAAAACTAGGCCATAAAATTGTAAACATACACAACTTAAAGCATCGTATTACAAAAAAACCACTACCAATGTTTTACATCGACATTACACCGAATGAAAATAACAAGCAAGTATACAACCTAGACAAACTAGAAAACAGTATCATTAAATGTGAACCGCCTCATGTCAAAAGAGTAGTCCCCCAGTGCACCAGATGCCAGGCTTATGGGCATACGAAAAAATAATGCCGTAAAACATTCAGATGCGTTAAATGCGCAGGCCAACATGAAACGAAGGACTGCACTCGCAAAACACGTGATAGCAAGGTAAAATGCGCGAACTGTGACGGGGACCACCCCGCTAACTACAGAGGGTGCCTCGTACACAAACAACTCCAACAAAAAATATACCCTGCCCTAAGGAACAAAACAAACCAACAGCCACAGACACAACTTATATCAACCCAACATATCCAGCCAGGAATATCCTACGCGCAAATAGCCAACAATAATAAGACACAAAATAATCCAGCAATAATCAATCAACCTGTCAACAATATGAGCAAACTTGAAGACATGATGAACAAGCTCATGGAGCAAATGAGTACAATGCTCAACTTACTTACCACTGTCGTAAGCAAACTAGCATAATGGCAGAACATCTAAAATACAAAATAGCTATCTGGAATGCCAATGGCCTCCAGCAACATGCCCAAGAACTTAAAACATTCTTACATGACCAAAACATAGACATCATGATGATCTCTGAGACGCACTATACAGACAAGCACTATCTGCGGATTCCTAAATATCAATTATACAATACAAAACACCCAAGTGACAAAGCACACGGAGGAACTGCCATCATCATACGTGATAGTATAAAACATTATGAAAGAGACAAATTTATTAAAGATTATCTACAAGCCACCAGCGTAACTATTGAAGGAGAGCTTGGACCAATAACCATGTCTGCCATCTACTGCCCACCTAAACACCTCAACAAAAAGGAACACTTTGAAGGATTCTTCAAAACATTAGGCAACAAATTCTTCGCAGGGGGAGACTATAACGCTAAACATCCAACATGGGGTTCAAGGTTGACAACCCCAAAAGGCAGAGAACTCCTCAAAGCAATGAAAGCAAATAACTTGCAACATTTATCTACTGGCGAGCCAACGTACTGGCCGACAGATAGAAACAAAATTTCTGATGCTATAGACTTTTGTATTACAAAAGGAATTGACACTAAAAAAATTAAAGCAGAAACCTGCCTCGATCTGTCATCAGACCACTCTGTAGTAATGCTAACTGTACACTCACAGATCCTGAATAAAGAAAAACAACCCTCCTTTCATAACAATAAAACAGACTGGGATGCATTTAGGGAAAAATTAGACTATTTAATCTCGCTGAATCAACCATTAAAGACCGAAGTAGACATAGAAACGGCGGTGGAATATATAACAAAGAATATACAAGAGGCCGCATGGTCTGCTACACCTACCTTCGTAACACCTCTAGGAAAAAGTGAAATATCTCCGGCTATTAAAGACAAAATCTCAGCAAAAAGACACTTGCGGAAACAATGGCAGCAACTCAGAACTGAAGAAAACAAAAGAAAGTTAAATAAAGCCACCAAAGAACTGAAAGACTTGATTAAAAAAGAACAGAACCAAGGCATTCAAGAATCCTTAGAAAGTCTTACGCCAACAGAAGCCACGGAGTATTCTCTCTGGAAAGCCACAAGAAGGCTAAAAAGACCCCAACAACACAATCCTCCAATCAAAAAGGAGGACAACACCTGGACCAGAAACGACAAAGAAAAAGCTGAAGCATTCTCGAAACATTTAGAAAATGTGTTCAAACCCTTCCCTTCAGTGATGTCCAGCGAAGAGGAAAACGAGATAACAGACTTCTTATTTGTCCCATTCCAAATGGAACTGCCACACTGCAAATTCAAAACCAAAGAAATAAAACAGGTTATAATGAAAGAAATAAACATCAAAAAGTCACCTGGATTTGATCTCATTTCTGGAAAAATATTACAAGAACTGTCTGAAATATGCTACAAACTAATAACCTCCATATTTAATGCAATACTGAGATTAAACTACTTCCCCAGCACCTGGAAAACTGCTCAAATTATAATGATCCTCAAACCAGGGAAAAAGCCAGAAGATGCCTCCTCCTACAGGCCCATAAGCCTATTACCAATGCTCTCCAAAATCTTTGAGAAGTTATACGTTAAAAAAACTCAACATAATAATAGCAGAAAGGAAAATAATCCCGAACCATCAGTTTGGCTTCCGCAACAAACATGGAACAATAGAGCAAGTTCATAGACTAGTCAACCAAATTAATAAAGATCTAAATGCCAAAAGATACTGCTCTGCAGCTTTCCTTGACATATCTCAAGCTTTTGATAAGGTGTGGCACAACGGCTTACAAGTCAAACTAAAGAAGCTCCTCCCTCATCCCCACTATCAATTGCTTAAATCATACTTAACAGACACACACTTCCTAGTGAAGCAGGGCAGTGAATACACCGGCTTATATCCCATACATTCAGGCGTCCCTCAGGGCAGCGTCCTTGGCCCAATACTGTACCTCCTGTACACGGCAGACCTACCAACAACAAGAACTACTACGGTAGCAACATACGCAGATGACACTGCTATTCTGGCGTCCCACATTGATCCAACATTTGCTTCAAGAAACCTTCAAACAAACCTAAATAAAATTCAGCATTGGTTAAAAATATGGCGCATTAAAGCTAATGAAACTAAGTCCACGCATGTGACATTTACATTACGCAGAGAAACATGTCCACCTGTGAAGATTAACAACTGCCAACTCCCGCAAGTCGAAGATGCTAAATATCTCGGCATATACTTGGACCGCCGCCTTACTTGGAAAAAACATATATTTACCAAACGTAAGCAGCTTGGACTTAAACTACGTCATATGTACTGGCTCATTGACCGCAAATCAAAATTATCCCTGGATAACAAAATTCTACTATATCAATCCATCCTAAAGCCAATCTGGACTTATGGAATTCAGTTGTGGGGTACTGCTAGTGACTCCAACATTGCCATCCTGCAGAGGTTTCAGAACAAGGTTTTGCGTGTCATCGTTGACGCGCCTTATTACGTTTCCAACGAAGTGATTCTACACGACATCCCTCTGGAATCTGTCAAGCAAGCCATACATCGATTCAGTGCGAAATACAGTGAAAGAGTATCAGTGCATCCTAATGTGTTGGCTAACCAGTTAAACGTACGTGAAGTCAATGAAGTGCGTAGGCTAAAACGTCTGCTGCCATCAGACCTAACTATAGGACACAGATAAGTTTAATCTTAAGACAAATATACTCTAGATTAAGATTAGATAATTTTAAAGGAGATCACTCACTGGAGTGATACTCTACATGTCATTACATT